>JAGDQP010014915.1:8776-43981 GCA_022664845.1 Lepisma saccharinum | reverse complement strand
TATTTTATACACTTCCACACCGTGGACTGGAACAAACTTCAAATTTTGGAAACTAGTTCTTTAGGACAAAGAATAATTAATGACAATATTAAAAGTCAGAGGCTAAGCCTAAGCAGTAGTACTACTACTCTGACATTTCTGGCCAGAATTTCTAGGCATTTTGTTTACAGTTTAAAGTACATTGTTGTGTCAGTAATCGCGGGTAATTCTTTTTGTCATCAGAGAATGATGATAATGGGTGTCCTGTCCGAAGGCAGGTCCTGACCCGAAGGTCCTTGGGAAATCTGAACAGATTTTGTTTCCTCATTGCCTTCCGTCGGATGAAGGTCACGTCCTAAGGATAGGACGTACAATTTAACGTAGGCTGCGAATCACTTGTGTTGCCACCGGGAATGGAACCCGGAAACCATGGATGGAAGCGAGCGTTACCACCCACCCACAGAAATGTAGGTTTACAGAAATAGAGATGGACCCAGGGTAACTTATTTTATCTATCTCATGTCTTCAATATTTTAGGCTATTAGAAATATGGGATCACGTGTTGAATGTAGACTGAGAAATATAGCAGAAATCGGAGATTGGCAGTGCCCTTGAGGTTGTTTTTCAGTTTTCAGTTTTAAACATGAATGGATGGTTTTAGACTATTGGAATTGGAGATTGCATGTTTCAATGTACACTGAAAGAAACAATGTAGTAAAAATTCGAGATGAGATTTTTGAGTTCTAAACATGGAGAAACTGAAATCACTTCGCAGGAAGTTCCAAGGTAAACCAACTTTCAGTGACGGCGCTGTGTCACTAAGGCTACCCACAACAGCTGTTGAAACTCACTCAACTCAATTACTTTCACCAATCTCAAATTTTCCTAGTTATGACAATATAATCCACAGACATCGATATCTTATACCATTTTCAATTGTCAATAGTGAACCGTTTAAGTAATTGAGTTATGGAATCTTTCCATTATAAACGTAAATTAATTATATCAACAGTCCATCCAACATAAATGAATGATCTAATGGATACAGAAATTCTAAAAATAATTAAAAATATAAAAAAAAAAGCGTTTGTGTGCCATCAGAGCTGTTTATTAATGGTCTTAAAACATTCGCAACATTAAGAAAGTACGGTACGCAAACGATACTCGTCCATTGTAAGTTTTCTGCATGATTTATGTTCCAAGCTATTAGCAAAAGTAACAGATTTACATCTAATAGCCTGCAATTAAAGGCATCTGTGCTTCAACCGATATCTGTGTCTGTGAGTTGTAATTACAGTTGGGAAACAAAGGAACAAAGAGTGAGAGAAAGACAAAACATTCACATTGTAATTATTTTTCAATACTGGAGAATTAAATGAAGCTATAATTAATCTGAAGCTACGACAGAAGATTATATAATTTATGGTGATTCCAACTGGAATATATTATTGAAAGAATGTGTAAAAGGAAATAACTGCTTAATTATTTGTTTCTAACTAATTGCTTAGCTTTAAATATATCTCTAATACGTTTTACATAAAATAATTTAATTTATTTGATTTGCTCGTGTGAGTTATCTTACAGTCCGAAAACCTATTTAAAACTGACTTCAAGGGGTAGTCAAGGATACGAGAAGGATAAGGGAAGGTAGTAGTCAGGGCCTAATTTGAAGGTATCATCACGTGGCTGTGGAAATACCCTAGAAAAGCTTACGTCAGAATGGTGCGCTAAAGCAATTTCGTTATGGATACTAAAATACCTTGTTTATAATTTAATTTATCATAGCTCACAGATTAATATGAGACTATAGGTTAATTGTTGGTCAAGCTTCCAGGTTCTGAATTATTCCTTTGCCAAATATCAATTTTAACAATAAATAGAATTAATAATTTGTGTAAATTATTTTTGTGATTTGAGACTCTTCGTATTCCACTCCATTTATTCAGAACACCGAAAAACGTACATATACAATGTTATGTCACTTCTCGGACGTTGCCTACGCAGTACTAAGATAATTTAATTGGCTAATTTAAAAAGAAAACTTGTCAAATAATGCGATTAGTAGAAATTACAGCCAGAATGAATACTGAGGGTAATTGTACTAAACTCACAAAAAGTTTACTCACAGAAAGTGATGCCCCGTACAGAATAGGCGTCGGAGAGGCTATTCATGTAATTGTCCCTCCCGGAGAGACTGGTTTAGTGTTTAGCTACCAATAGAATGAATATACAAGCAAATTCAGTTACCTATATATAACCTCGATTGAGGCGTTAAAGTCACATTCCGCCACACAAAATAGTCACAGTTTGGCAAGTTACATCAAGCAGACACTAAAAATATACATCACATATGTCAGAAATTTTCTTTATATTTCTTGTAATTTACTGTTACTTAATGTTTATTCAATATACTGCGTTTACTTGTAAATAGTCCCTCTATAATAAGGAGTAAATCGTATTTATACGCCATAAAACAACTTCACATCCCCACACTTATATTTCAGATAGCAAAATGTTTGAACTAAATACATTATTCAAGAGGTGTGAATAAAATTGACGAGGCATTTGAATATATTAAAAAATTCTGCATTAACAATAGAACATAGAATTCAACTGAATAATAAATAAAGTATAATATATAAATATCAACAAAATATATTCAAAAACACGAGAGAAAAAACATAAGTGACGTAATTATTTATACAATCCAATAACCTGCTCGCAGGTAGGTGACGTCAGAACAATATATTAAAAAGTACCAATAATACATCAAAACAATTATTGCTCATTTATTATTATTTTTTCAATATTTTTTGTTTCTTAATTTGAAAATGTGGCTGGCATTATTCAAGCACAGGTAAAGATACTTCAAATATCTTACTACACATTGTCATAGTTAAAAATAAAATATACAAACAAAATATAATATAAAAGATCTATATGAATTTAAGAATTTGTCCTGGACGTAATGAACGGCGTCAAGATAGGTAAAATTTCAGAAGCTAATATCCAATAAATGTAAGACAAATCTAGTAAGTTTAACCGCCACGGATTAAGTTACAGTGTATTTGCAAAATGGAGCAAACAGTGGCTGGTCCTGTAGAAAGTAGGGTTGTTCATCGGACTCGGACTGTCCGAAGTCCGGACATTTTAGAGTCCGAGTCCGATTAAATGTCCGGACAGTCCGAGTCCGATTTCGGACGGTCCGATTCCGAATAGAAAGCCCGATTTCGAACAGTCCGAATTCGGACAGTCCGAGTCCGAAGAGTCCGAGTTCGAAGAGTCCGATTTCGGACAGTCCGAATTCGGATAGTCCGAGTCCGATTTTCTAGGAAGACAGGTTGAAAAGGAATCTCCAGTTTTTTTTCATAAGAGGGTCTTTGTTAAAAGCCGATACTGAAAAAAAAGGTGTGGTTCCTCTTTTCTTCCACTCCCTCCTCCTTCCACTCTTCTTTTGTAGTGTAGTTGTAACCGCATACTTCCTTCAGGGAAATGAAAATGTCGAAGGAAACTGGAAATTTGCGTAACAGCATAAAATGACAAAAATAGGGGTTTAGGTACACATACATAGCCTCCCTCTTTCTCAAGCACAACAGCAGTTATTGCTGTCTTTCCTAAAAATTTATGGGTGCCTGAAATCTTTTTTTTTTAATCGTTTGGCATAACGAAACTTACTATTGACAAAGAACTCCTCCCTTTCCCTTATGTGTAAAAGAGAAACTTATATTGGTGAATAGCAGCTTCTTTTTCAAAGAAAAAACGACGGAACATTGCCTTTACTCAAAATGAGACATCACAATGAAATAGAAAGTGAATAACATTGTTTTAGAATAATGGATGAAGCGTGAAATAGCAGAAGCTAGAAAGACCCTGAAAATCAGCATCCGAAAACGCCGTGCAACCAGATGACCCAACTCGCAATGAAGTGAAGTGGGTTGCCTCGCATTCAGGCGTTACAGGCAAATAAAATCCGAGTGGCAAAGCTTTGAAATCAAGCTGCCAAGCATTGCGGGAAGATAGATTAGTACTGTGAAAAAAGTCTTTTAAGTGGAGACCCGAATTTCATATTGATCATCAGCATATGCGCACTCTGCGTAGTCTTTAAAAATCAAACGTAACTACGCGTTAGAAGCTGAGACAAAAATTGCGAGAAAAATCATAGCTCAATCCACAATACAATGCAGGTTGAACACCTCTGCCAGTAATTATTCGATGTTAACTACTACTAACAACGAGAATTATTATTATTATTATTATAGTTATACCTGCAGTTGCAGGTCATTCAAGAGAGATTTAGCCTTCTCGATTGCAGCTAAATCGTCTCTCTCATCTTTGTTTTCGTCTTCAGCATTACTCTTTTATAAAGAATAATGCAATTAAAATGCACATCAAAGTAAATAGTTATGAATATGTTTCTAAATCATTATAATTTTAAGAGCTATCTACAAGATATCAGCTGATTTGTCCACTCCTCAAAATTGTCAGAATGTCTAGCTTATGTGTGATAGGTTCGGGACGCATGCGTTTTTCATTCATTCTTTGTTCTTCACCTGGCTCAGACCATTCTTAAGCCTAATATCATTTTCAATGTAATATTAGGAGTCCTATTGTTGTCGATATTGCCAGACGTTGATTTTTCGGGAAACTGCATCAGTGCCAAACAGCAAGATGTCAAAAGACGCTTCATTTTGACTGAAGCAAAATTTGATGAACCAAGCAAACCAAATGAACGAAGGAGAATTTGCAGATTTCCAATCACCAATCTGATTAGTTTAGACATTTAATTATGGGCTACCTGAAATGAATTGTGTACCAAAGTAATCCATGCACGCAACATTAAATAAAGCGTAACATTATAAGAGCAATCGGCAACATGAAAATTCACGTGCTTCGTAAAGTGTCATCGAATATACTGAAAAAGAAGACATGCATTTTGAAATTTTACAGAAAGTAAAACGTTCAATCGAAAACGCTGAATGTAGGTTAATCCAAAAAGTGGATGCAGATCAACTGTCTCCTATTTTTACAGTGCATAAAATGTTAACTTTATATCGAAAATTGGTTTGTTATTGACGTATTGTGCAAACTATGGGCTTCAAAAAGTGATTTTAATTTCAGTTTTCAGATTTAAATATATCCTAATGTTTTTGGGGCAGAATAATCGAATGATCCTATCAGATTTAAACCAAACTTGATAAATACATCAGAAAATATATGTTAATATATAGGCGATTTTTTAAAACTCATTATCGACATTTGTCGAGTTTAAACGAATCTCATCTACCAGATTTGACAATTTAAATACTATAAAATACTCTGAGATACTAGAAAAATATGGTAACTGTTTTGTCAAAAGTGTCTTTCAGTCTTATCATAATTAAAGACTGAAAATATTAGGGAGACGCTTTCTTAGCCGAGAGACATCTCTCGAAAATTAATTATAAAATCTAAACACATTTGTTTGGGGGGATAATGATTAGGGTTTTGGTAGAGCTAAGCAATGCGAGAGAATTCTTGTTTCGAATTTAACATTTTATTCACACAATCTTCAAACAGAGGACAAAACTGGGATACGGAAAACATGGTAAATACCAAACATTATAATTGTCGGCTATACTAACGGGTTAACTACGCAAGTGTCGATGTAACGTCTACACAACTTTTAACCTAATACAATAATATGTCATCACTCCAAAAGTTTCACAACTCTCCATAGCAAAATTTGAAAGAATTAAATATCTGCAAAAGAACTCACTCCCGTAAGTTGTTGACTGAAGGAATGTTAAAAGTTCTGACCACCAAACGTTCTTTAGACACACACAAAATAACTTGTCTTCCCAAGTTCGAATGTTAATTCCAATAATCACTAAAGTCACAGTGGTTGTAGCTACACACACAACTTCTTACGGGAATAAACGTTCTTTGCCGAAATAATAAGACTTAGTTGCTTCTGCAACACTTGACTTGTACTGTTAACATTTTCACTAAGTTCAAGTATTTTCACCAAATAAAGTTTTAACTGTCTTTAAAATAACTGAGTCCGAAATTTTGTTAAATTCGAAATGATTGACGGCGTAGCTGAGAACAGAGTTCTAGCTTGTCAAAACTTCTGTTCAAGATCTGAGATGACTGACCGAATGAAATGGACTGGGCCGTTAGACATAAAGTAGGGATTTTTATTGAAAGGTAATGTTCGTGTCCGTTCTTGTCTGACCTTGATGGCTGTAAAAAGAGCGACTTAGTATGCTCATAGGGGCATAAACACTTAGTTCGAGATATTATTTCAAGGTTAATTACATGAAAAGGAGATGATTGTTCCGGTGAGTAATAGGTCATTTTTAATATAGTTTCTGGTTGCATGAGATTTCTTCAAAATAACTCCTTCTGTAATTTCAGTAAATCCTTGAATCTTGTACTCTGATCGTGACTTTATGTTTAAATTGGGAATGAAGTATTGACTTACTTCCTACGATTATTTGAGGAACATAAACTTAAACTTGGGAATCAAGGTTACCTTTTATTCACTGGCCTTGTAGTTTTCAGATGAGTGTCCTTCCTTTTCGAGAATTTTTGCAAAAAAATAATCCAATTATTGTTCGTTTCCTATTTTGCTATTCATATGTCTCGTCTTTTAAATTCTTTACATGTACCTATGGAGTGTTTGATAACAGAATGATTCTAAACTTACTGTTTCCACCGATACTGCTAGTTTGCCTCTAAAATTCCATGATGTCTTCTTACATATTAATACAAAGAACGCAAATGTTATGACAAAAAAGTACAATCATTCCTAAATTAATAAATATATTGTTCCTTTCTGCGACATTATCTTTACAGTTTAGTCCTTGGTAGAGATTGGAAATTCTTTTTACCTAAGAACTATATCTAGAACCCTTCTGAAGAGAAAGTTGCAATTTAAATTGAATGAAATACGTATATTTTGGCTTTTAAAAATCAAGGGTATGTAAAGATAACATAATCAAGCAGAAACACTGAAGATTGGAGTGATGACCTTAAGAACTATGGCCGAAGAAATGGAAAATGCGGATAGAAAGTCCTGATGGAATATTCTGACACAAATTCAGAGGAAGCTGAGTAACACGACATATTGACAGAGCGTGCACAGAAATAGAAAGACAATATTGATGCAGAATTCCAGGAGGAAGCTCGGCACTTTGCCCTTAATCTTTCGTACTAAAATGTTTCTATTAGCCTGTGAAAATAAGTACTGATTTGTGATTGGAATTTGAACATGACTTTCTAATGATTGAATGTGCTTGCAAATGGTTGAGAAAGACAATGAACAGAGGAATATAAGAACATTGGAAGTTCTCTTCTCCAATGTTTTAATGTAAATATTGATTTCATATTAACGGTATTTTGGAAAGTTGCAACTTCGCTGTGTAATAGTAATCCGAATCCAAAACACTCCGTGTCAAAAACAAAGCCAAGTTCCCAAGCAGTATAAAAAAGAGAGATGTTTCAGCATATGGAAGTTTTGATATATAAAACTGACCAAGTTCTTTCCCAAGTAGTTCTCATATCGATTTAGTTACGTTTTATAGAACAAATGAAAACTTGGCCAACTCTCTGGTAATTCTAGTAATACCTACTTAAAAACACTGAACTGTTCGATTAAATTCCAGACTAGTTGGCCAAGTTCTTGAAACAATCCCAGTCTTGTAAGCAGTATAAGAAAATTTCATTTGTTCCATAAAACTTAGCTAAATCGATATGAGAACTATTTGGGAAAGAACTTGGCCAGTTTTATATATAAAAACTTCCATATGCTGAAACATCTCTCTTTTTTTTACTGTTTGGGAACTTGGCTTTGTTTTTGACATGGAGTGTTTTGGATTCGGATATCACAACTTTTTGTAAGTTTAATTTTCTATTTAGCGGTAGGTTTTGGGGGTTGATGGTAGTTAGGGGAAGGTTAGCTGATACTGCTACTCGTTTCTGAAAAGATCACGTTGAGACAATTTTAACGATATGTAACATACTATATAACGGATCACTTTATTTTAAGGGGCACTTTTGGGGGTTGGTGGGGTTTATTGGTATGTTACCCCAGATTTTGGACTTTTCTGGAGGTTTACAAGTAACTTCCTAAGCATGAGTAAAATGTATTTCCAGCAAGTCGGGAACAGGTCAGAACATGTATATTGATTTTACAATTTCTGGAACTGTTGTGCCCCCGCTAGGGGCCGCACCCCAGATTTTGGACTTTTCTGGAGATTTGCATGTTACTCCCTAAGCATGTGTAAAGGTTTGTATTTCTAGCAAGTGGAGAACATGTTAAACATTTATGTCAGTGAGTGAGTGAATTAGTTATTACACGAAAAAAGCCTATTTTGGGGACTTATAACTCAGCACCCCATGAACCCTTTCACTTGAGGTTTGGTAGTATTATAAAAGATCTTATTACTAGTAAAATTTAGTCATTTGATGTTGCTGGGGTAATTAGTTAGTAAGCAGTGATGTCTTGAAAATGGTAATTTAGCTCTTGTTCGGTATTTTCTAGTGTTTCGTGTAAAGCTGGCAACACACGTCAGGTAGGCTTAGAACTTGGCTGCGTGCGCTGCCGCGCACGATAAAATATGTCTGTGTTAAAATAAGTGTCGTTATACCATATAGCAGGGCGAGAATGGACATAATATTTATAAGAAGAAGTGCAAATACAAAGTTCTGTAAAGTTTCGAGAAATTTATCAGTGTTTTTAGGACAATAAAATAAATAATTATATTTGAAAAGTGTTAACCTATTCCATTCTAAAAATCTGATATGTAATACTTGTGTAAAAAACAATTTCAACGTTATATGACGAAATTAAAAGAAACAGCTCTTCTAAAGAAAACTATTTTTGTTGATACCGAGTGTTGTGAAACGTCCCTCAATTTTTCAGCCGATCTGTGAGACTTTGGATTACAAAGCATCTTACATGAATGAAAGAGGGATGAAAGAGGCCTATCTTGAGGAATGCTTCGCAAGTCTTAAGTTCTCCTCAGCTGTCGTCTGTGTATTATTAATATGAAAGTCATCTCCTTGTCATACGAATTGAAATAACTTTAATTTTCTTAAAATCCCTTTTCATCCAGACAAGACAACAGAGGATGGAGTTAATTTTCTCTTTACTTCCTCTGCTTTTCTGTCTCCGAAACGAAATCCTAATAAATTACATCACTTTTAAAAAATGGGAGATCACGGTCAAGGGAAAAGAGAAACGGTATCTTTTTTATCTTTAAAACATCATATATAAGACTGTCTCTTTCGCATTCTTTAGTACAATGGAAATATAGTGTGGCTTGTTTCAACCAACAAAATAGTCTGAGTGAATCTCATCGCTCATTGTTTTCGTACATGACGTTTTGTGTTTCCAACATTGGATTTTCTCTATCTAGACGGAAAGCTAAATTTAATATTAACGCCAAGAGTGGAAAAAAATTGCATAGTACAATACCACAATACCAGAGAGGGTAAATAAAGTAATTGAATATCCACAGCAGGAAGATTGTAGCCCATAATATTTTCAATAATCTTTGTATGGGAAAAGTTTGCTATGCTACAAATGCACAGGAATGAGGATTTCTCTCTATCAAGTTAATTTTGGCAAACCCTGATATTTTATACTCGATACTATAGAATCGATCAAAGTGTTTCTGAACGAGAACAGATCTCTACCGTTGCTCAATACTACTTGGTATGTTTCTTTTAGGTAATGTTCTGCGGTGACGCATTCATCAAACAAATATAAATGTTCAACTTATGAATAATCTAAGAGTAGCGTCATTTCTGACAGCCTATTTGAACCTTTTCTCTTAACATTTTAATAGATTTAGGGCTTTCTGATCCGACAATATTAAGGCTGGAGAATTGTTTACTTAAACCAATGTTAACGTTCACTAAACCTGTAGGTCTAGGATGGATGAAAATCTGCATCCTAAACGGGACTCTTCCAATTTCTTTTCTTTTCGAAGTACAGTAAATAGCAACAATAATAGCGAGTATAAACTGTTTTAAATTAAAACACAATTTGGAGAATGGGTTAAACCTTCTTGCCTGCTTTTGTCAAATATATATTCAGCTTTAAACCAAATATATAACTTTTTGATTGATATGGATGTATTATTATTCTATATTATACCTACTTTTGTTCAGTACATCTGTTCCAATGCTTTACTTGGATCAGACCGGCACATATGACATGGATAGAAGCGGCAGTGGCTTACGTCTTTGTAACGATCAGATTCCAATATCTTTAAAATGAATCGACGTTAGCGGCGTTTTATATTTTCTCTCTAAAGAGAAGTGAATTTTAGATGAAGCGAAGTTTAGTCTCGTACTACTTTTCTATGGAAGTGCAGTGGTTTTCTGGAGTATAACCACATGTAAAATAAAACGCGCAACTTCACTACACTGTATAAGCGATATGGAAATTAGTAAGACTTAAAAGTGTTTGAAGTGGAACCGATTGGGAATGCCAAAATATGGTTTAGCAAAGGGCGCCATTCTCTCCAAGTCCGACCATAAAGCAATCACTAATATCTTTAAGATAAGTAACAGCTTTATTAATAATCTCGTAATTTTGCCTTTTCTCAACCGAGAATATTCTTTCACTTTCATCAGAAGGAAAACTATGCAATATTCTGGTACGGTTTACAACTGAGAGACTTGCTGGAAAAACGGCGTATCCCTCAAGTCCATCATATATCTGTGTTCTGAGACTTTCATGAATTTAAATTCAATACCTATGTGCTTTATGGAAGTATATATAAACCACAAAAATTAAGTATTCAAAATTTTTAGTGGAAAAATTACATATCACATTTATGTTAAAGAGATTGAGTGGAAAAGAGACGTATCCTCCTCGTCTTTGACACAGTGAGATATGTGGAAATAGTTCATTGGCTAGCAATTGGGACTGCATCCAATCATGATTACCATCACATTATGACAGTGTTGGTCAAACCTATTTATCTGACAAAAGTGGCATTAACTTTTATGTAAAAGGTTATACTGAAAAAAACTTTGGTAAGCTTTATTTTATATGTGCCAGTCTAGTAAACGGTTTCGCTGAAGATAATTTAAATGCTAGATTAAAGTTATTGATGAAGTTGACCTGTTAATTCATTGATCTGATCCCTGCCAAATATCAATATTATATAAATACAGGGTGACCCAAAGGTAAATTCCCATCCCATTAATTCCGTAACCAAATGATGTTAAGGAGGAATCCCGACACACATTCCTTTTAATTTAAGGGAGAATGTGCCATCGTGGCCAAGCATTGCATGCTGTCCATTTTATTGTGGTCTAGAGGCAAAAAGTGAAATTTTCTTAACTGACAACATGGGTCAAGTGACACTTCATGTCAATGGTCTTTAGGTTCTATTTATCAAAGCATGTGAACATTTACTAGTTTCTTTAAAAACTTTGCAGGAAATGGCGTTTGCAACTCTCAAATATTATAAAGTTAAACTTGGTAGTAAGGTAATATTTTATAGTCTCTAACATTATGAGCGCTCCAATTGCAATCATTAGTATAACATAACTCCTGGAAATATCATTGTGATAAAATTAAACGTGGGTTCGAACCCCGCTACCAAACATGGTGCCTGAAACTTTGCAGAGTTTCTATTAATTTCACGAGTCGAACATTGAGTTGGTACCATAACTAAAGCCCTGACCGCTAACTTCCTCTCAGGGACGATGTTTGGAAGCGGGGTTCGAATCCAAGTGCTTCCTAATTTCAACGCGCAATGCTGATCTGAAATTCGCGGCTTTAACGTATTCATCACAGAGCTTGGGCGCTATTGGATCACAAAACATGAGATAGCACATTTAAACTTATCACAATGGTGTTTCCAGGAGTTATGTTATACTAATGATGGCAATTGGAGCGCTCATAATGTTAGACAGTATAAAATATTACCTTACCTACAAAGTTTCACTTTATAATTTGAGGGTTGCAAATACCATTTCCCACAAAGTGTTTGAAGAAACTAGTAAATGATCACATGCTTTGGTAAATAGAATCCAAAGACAATTGACATGATGTGACACTTGATCCATGTTGTAATTTAAGAAAATTTCATTTTTTTTCACTAGACCTCAATAAAATGGGACAGCATGCAATGCTTGACCACGATGGCCCATTCTCACTTAAGGGACGTGTGTTGGGATTCCTCCTGAACATCAATTGATTACGAAATTAACGGCATGAGAAGTTTCCTTTGGGTCACCCTGTACTTATATAATATTCGCATTTGGCAGGGATCAGATCAGTTAATTAACACGTCAACCTCATCAGTAACTTTCATCTAACATTTAAATTATCTTCAGCCCAACCTTTTATATACAAGTGAATGGGAAATGCATAACTTCAACACATATGTATGAAGTGTTGCCTACCCTACAGGCGTACAGAACAAACTTTCGAAAACTTTGAAGTCCTGCAACTCGTGTTTCGCGAAACTCCGAAACGGAGTACTACATGAAGTCCTGCATTGTCGAAGTTTCATGCTTATTTTCGTGTTCCACCGGAGACAGTTTCTTTGTGAGTCGAGTATGAGTAAGACAGGGCAGAAAGACTGAGTGGCCGTAGCTCAGTTAGTAGATCATTGGTTTCACATTCGGGAGGTCCTGGATTCGGTACCTGTAGTCGATCATTCTGACAGGTTTTTTCCAGGGCTTTCCTGTCACACCAGCAAATGCCGGGACAGTTAGTTGTATCCTACGTGTGGAGACAAAACTTCCAGAAAAACATAACAGGAGAAGCAGCTTGGTAGTGTATAGCGACTGTTATACTGCGTAAAATAAAGACAGTAATTATTCCTATCAACCTGTTTGATGCAGGCAATCTGTTACAAATCTGATGGCAATTGAGCATAAATTTATTTAACACGGCAACAATTTCTTGCAATGTGATGCCAATTTCATTGTTATTGAAAGGACAAAACAGAAAGAATAGCCTATTAACCCTGCATCATTGCAAGTGACACTGACGCAAAGAGCAAGACATTAAATGACACTTTCGAGATAGTGGAGATAAATGTTTTGTCCACTGTACTCCGCCTTCTGTCAATACGTCGTAAAAACCCTTGATAAAAGACTATCCACATGAGAGAATCTACTTGCATGATATAGAAAGGCAGCTAGGTTTGGTACACGCGCTCTGATTGTGAGCCTTGGAGAATTGTTAATTATCTGCAAACGCTAGCTACTAACATCCTTGCAGCATCAGTTTTTGACATTAATTATCCCAATAAAAAGTATATGCAGCAACCGAGACATGGAAAACTCATGAAAATGTTGCATTACATTCCACCTGTGTTTTACACATTCATCAGGCTCATTAATGAAGAGCAACAATGAGAATCTGAAGTTGTGCAGGATATTAATTAGCAAGACATTTATTGACAAAAACGGGCACATTTTGTAACAAAGGAAGGGAGTGGTAACGACACCGATTTGCCGTATAGTATTCGAAATATCACTTTACATTGTTGAATTGATAGTGCAAAAGTTTACTGCAAATCAAAGGTTTTCTGACTTAAAACACAAAATGTCTTTTTTCTCGAAACATTAAAGTTGAGGGATGCGCCGTTTTTCCACTAAGTCCCTCAACAACGAAAACCCTTGTTCAATTGGTGATGATGTCTCGGCGATCTCATAAACAGAATATGTATAGGTTTTGAGATTCGCAGCAAATTCCAACAATTTGAAGTCTTATCTCCACTACTTTGTTACCTTTGACTTAAATAAAGGCTTGTTAGTATTTGAAGCATCTAGATCAACGTTTTCAAAAAGTGTCACTTACAACGTTGTTGGTGTTACCCTATCAAGGTCTGTCGTGTTTCAACAATAAAAGATATCCGCCGTGAACAAAGGATCGAACCTACGCCGCTTTAATGTTTCTCCACTACACCGACGAAGGAAATAAATGAGTTGTAAGGAAAATATTGGACTTCCCCCGTCTTGATGCTGCAAAGAATGCAGGTCAACCGCAGATTTCTTCCAAGAGATACCAATCCCCGAGAAGCGAACACTGTAATCAGGAATTACAGTATGTACTGTACCTTCAGGATTCTGGGTGTGTTTTACTACTTGCTTTGTTTGAAGAAGGAGAGTGTTTGATTACAAATTACAGATCTTTCTAACAGCATTACGAGGAAGGAAATCGCACAATGTACTTCAACCCTGGATCACACATTTCACCGCGAAAAAATAAAGAGGATAGACTCGGAGAAACCTCCGATCTGTTCTGGTATATTCTTCTTCCAATGTATACGATTGTCCTCTTCCGATCAAGATTAATAAAAAGAGGGACTTGGAAAATAGTGTTAGTGCCAGCAGCCGACCATTCTGACTGAGATTTTCCCAGAGTTTTCATCAGAAACAACAGGCAAAACCAGGATGGTACCTTCAACCTAGGCCTTAGTCCACTCCTTCCCGCATCATTTACCCTACCTTACCCCGTCATGAGCCATAGATGACTAAAGGACATAAATAGTCACGGATAGCTACAGATAATAACGAAATGTTTAAGGTAGAAGAGGCACAAGTAAAAAAATAATTGGGATCAGTCGCTGTCCCCCGTAGCTGGTATACAACTGTTAATGGCGGAACGGCATCTAGAATAGAGGACACGCCCGCTTTCTTCTCCTTTCATTCTAACATAGGAAGTGAAGCACAAAATAAAAAGTTTTGACGTATTTGTTTCTAATATATATAAACAAGTTCAAGGGTATGAATTTTGTAACTCACATAGAATGATTCAAACATAAACATTAAATCTTATGGGATGACAAACAATAGCCATAAATTCTTTCCACCATGAGCAAAAGACTTGCTTTAGAATTACGTTTTAAAGAAAGTTTCGCAAGTATCCCCATGACCATTACTTCACGTTTGCACAAACTTAATCCCTATAATCCTCATCTGCTCAGAGCAAGTTAATGTACCGTCTAAATTTGGACAGTGGCCGCATTGCAGCGTTTATACTAATACCCTGGTAAATTACATGAAAAATTAGAAGAAAGTTTACAGAAAAAACAAACAATGATGATACGGAAGAAACTAATAGAAACTCGTAAGATCTTACCACAACAAGCAGCATCAATATCTTTTGCGTATCTTGTAACGAGGACATTGTTGTATGTAGCTTTAAGAATAGGCTTTGTTAGAAGATTAGAGCTTGTGCTTTTATCAAAGGAACCTAGTAAATGTAGATTTAAAATATATATATGTGTGTGTTCTTAGCTCAGTGGATATCTACTACAACAGTCGTTCCCTAATTTCCAAAGTTTGTTTCAAACTATTTCTGTCAAAAAGTAAGATTCTCAAATGAGCAAAGTTGTTCTAATTTATCACTATCTTATTAAAGCAACATAGACTAACAAGAAAACGGCCTTATTTTCTTGAAAGGGTTAGCAACACGGATGCTTCGTGTCCGGCTATCCCGGGCTCAAATAAGATGTGTTGGACGTGGTGGTTCAGAGCCTAATTTATCAAAAACAGCAAGTTGTGTCCTTAGAAGAATACAAGCTTATATAGGATGTTAATAAGAGCTAATCACAGCGATCAAATCTTCTGGAAAGTCTCTGTTGCTTTGACCATTTTTATAACATCTGACAGGAGTTTAATTCATTGCAGAATGTCGGAGCAAATGTTTATATGTTGCCTCCTTTGTTGCGGAATGCGAATGTTGTGGTGTGCAATCACACTCTCAAATATGCCAGAGATGTGGCTACAACATATATCACACTGAAAACAGGAAGTGTTTGAACAACGAATTTGGAATAAAATTCGTACATGCAAAGTACAAAAAGTGGAGTCGCTTAATTACCCAGGTAAAACCACAAATATTCATACTTTAATGGCAGAGTGTCATTACAACAATTCTGTCTTTTAGTATAAATATACGTCATGAGGTAATCTTTAACATATTTGAGTGGAAAAGTGCTACGTAATGTTAACTCTTAAAAGTTAAGTTTCTGTAAGTTAGGTCGATATGTTTCTATCCTCATTACATACAGACAAAAAATTCGTTTTTCTTTGGCATAAAAAATTGGTAGAATGAGGCCCAAAAATCTTTAACAAACGTTGTTCGAACTAATTTGACTCACATCAATAAAAGAAAATTTTCATAGTAGTAGGGTTACCATACGCCCGTATTTTGTACGGACAATCCGTATTTTAGAGGCTCTGTCCGTGTCCGTACCGTACTTTACAAAAATTAACTAAGTGTCCGTACTTTTCATTAATTAGTTATGGACTGTTAATTATTTTAAACCCATATTTCCTAATATATATAAATACAACCAAAATACATATTCTTAATGTGCAAATGACCAATGGAAACAATAGCCCAATCATCTTCGTTATCGCCAAGCAATATTCTAAAAACATCAATAAACTGAAACGTAAGTGACCATAAGATCCTCCGACTTTGGCAATCAGCAAAATACGTGTAAACAATTACCTATGATTAGTATGAAGTGTGTATTTCAAATTTATGTTACAAGTAATTATTTGAATTCTCATTCACTCCTTTAAGCTGATTTATCCGTATTTGGTCCGCAACTATTATGATAACTCTAATAGAACACAACAAGATTCGAACAAGGGTTGGCTAGTTCATAGCTCGATGAACTACCTAAAAGATCAAGATGGCTTAGCAGAGATTTCTTGAGTTCTGCTGATATAGAGAATACATACTGTTACAACTTAAAATTTCCAGCATCATAACTACACAGAGGTTCGAAATTACCTACTTTCAGACCTTATATATGTTTATTAATAATAATTAATAACACATTAAGACGTTTCTCCGCAAACCACAGCAATGATATGGGCAACAAATACAAAAGCTCAGAACCGGTTTTGTTTTCTAAGACTGTTGTTTGCTTCATGTAAACATACTAATTTTGTTTCAAACTCATTTTTATGCCACTCATTCGTTTGTTGCAAACACATGGAATGTTCAGGAATAACACGTTCCTTTGTGTGGGCCCCTTATTTTTATTGCACAAAAAATGATCTACTTACGTGTATAACAGATAAGTATCCGCATCATTTCCGGAGTTAGCGGAAGAGCTTTATTCAAGGAATTCTTCAGATAATATAAAATGTTAATACTCCGTGATTTATATATACATGCTAATCTATATAGTGATTTGAGGGAAGAAGTCTATCGCGGCGCAGCGCCCCATAGCAGCTCGGAGGGAAGATGGCTATAGTAGTGTAATTCCGTAACTACAACCCTAGATGAAAAAAAACGGTGTGAGAGTACTAGCCAGCATGCTCTTGAAGGGAGCATGATAATATTTTAAGCCCTAAAATTTTTATTGTGGAAGGGCAAGGTATGTACTTCTTTACTACTGCAAAGTTTTCGAATTACTCAATTAGTTTCTGCGTGGCAATTTTTTAAAGCCCGTAACGGACGCAACATAAGAACGTAACGGACGTAACATTTTTTCCAGGTGCAAATAGGAAGTGAATTTCGCTTGTGAAACATAAGATAACAAATCTAAATATTTTAAAAAAAAGTTAATATTAACAGGAATTAGTAACACTACTTCCCAGTGAAACTTAGAGCACTTCTACAGTGTGTCCCTAAAATAATAGTGAAAATTTCGGGATGTGATAATTCACTTCAAAAAAGAAAAAAATATTTGAAGAAACTTCGAGACATGCATAATTTTGGAATTACAGGCGCTCAAAATTTCGGTGACACACAAAATATGACGTCATATCTCGACACATACTTACGTAATCAGTATGGGCTTAGGATATCAGAATCGAAGTAGTACCCGATACATCCATTTAAGCAATGTTTATGATTGAGGGAGTACCACAAAGACAGATTTTGCAATGTAAAGATTTTATTGTCAAGGAAATAAATGGTCTAATAGGGCATAGAAATCCTGTTTAAGCTGGATTTTCCAATCATAAAAATAGCTTAAATACGTTCATTGATTTCTACTTCATTGTTATTTGCTAAGCTGTTTACGTCATTATGTGTCGAGGTATGACATCATTTGTGACGATATCGCCGTAACTTTGAGCGCCAAAGCTCCGAAACTACAAATGCCTCTAAATTTCGTCACAGGAACGTTTTCCTTGTCTTAATGTAAATAATCACCTCCAAAAACTTGCGTCATTATTTCTGAGACACCCTGTATATCCTACCTTCAGCATTTTTCTTTGCAACGATACAAAATGTTCGTGCATTGTTGACTAATTTTTTTTTTGTTACAAGATACGGTTTAAGACCGCCCTTTCCACAATCTCCTCACCACACGAACACCATATATGATCCTTTACCCTCGAAACATGGTAAACAATGTCCATATAACTGTTCAACTGATATTCTAAACTATAATCAAACTGTAGCAGTTATTGAACTACCCAGTTGCACCATAAGAACACACATGTAGGACTTTACATTTGTGATGATCATTCTACAATATGTACTCTGCAGATAGCTTTATTGTACACCAGTACAGGAATTTTGTCATGTTTTAAGTCATTACTCAAAATAACATAACTCCTCTTAGATCCAAACGGCGGCTTACGACTGTGGAATACGTACATCACTGTTTCATCCTCATCAAAATTTGATCGTTCTTTTTAACTACGTGAAGTTGTGTTTTAGCAAATGCATTAAACCTCGTTTTAGTGTTGCCCTGACAATTCCCCAAATGAATCAATAACTTCATTTATGTGTAAACTTTCCTATTTCCGTTGTTTTATCGGTGATCTCTTCAGATGAAGTATCCCGAATAAATTGATCAACAAACTGTAAGCTGTATTTAACATCAGCATGAATGTAACATTCACATAACACTAATTTGGGACTCCGGCACACAAAGATGTAGTAACGAATGCTATATGTTATGTTATAGCCTTTGACGGGGCTCCAATACATTTTGTAAAACAGTATTCTGATCTGCATTATTGGATAAAAGTATCTAGTTGGAGAGCAACACACGTTGGTTTTTCTACTCTAATATTTATTTATTAATTTAATATGTGATTGTTCTTTCTTGAAAATACTAAACGTTTCTACAATATTTATTTTTATATCCTTTTAGTAATCGCATATTTCTTGCCGCCTTTTGACACTGTTATGTACTGTAGGATTCAAGGGCTTTGTCAGGAAATTACATCATAGCTGTAAAATTATTTAATTTTCTCCATTATTTCTTCTTGCTTAGGGAATGGAAGCCCCTTTGTTGGTGAAGAGAATCTGTGCAATTTTCTTGGTGATTTTGGGGAGTCTTCGTTACACTGTTAACATATAATTGTGGTGTAAAAATGTCGAATATGATGAAGGTGGGTATATATGAATTCCTTCCCCCTTCTCATCCGTTGCATTCTTTCTTTGCTCGTATATGCTTATGTGTGCCTTGCTGCAACCCGATTAAATCTTCGCCTGTAGTCTCTGGCCTTTTTCTTTATTACTGCTTTTCTTCTCTTCATTTGTTTCCAATCTATGCTCTTTTTCTTCATGCTGCTTAATTTGCCGTTTTCCAATGTTTCCACATAAAAACAGAGTATGACTATGTTACGTGAGCGAGTCAAAATAGGCTTTTTATTATAATGTGGAATAATGTCAATTATAACATCCATTATTTGAAGATGCACATTCATGAATCTTCTCAGCATCCTAGAACAGAGCAGATTTATACAGCACTACTTACATTTATAGTTCATGCTTAAAAATTAGTTTCCAGAAGAACTGGACAAAGAAATATAATAACATGGAAATCTGATTTATCGATGTTTGCAGACTGGGCTGATGCAAAGAGAGCCGAAAAATAAAATCAAGAACGACAAGAGCTTACATTAGAATATACAGTGTACACATCAATTCAATCCTATTATTTATATGACAATTATGTGCTAATACTATTCCTAAAATTATTGTAAAATGTAGAAATATATTTGTAAGTTTGTTGCAACCTACGCGAAATTGCCCTTCGCCATTTTGCAATGTTTGTGTCATTATGGTTGGTAATCTTTGCGTACAGTTGTTCTGACGCAAAGACGAACGTTCCATACAAAGAATGGCAATATGTATTAATGCACGTCGATGATAATCTGTGACATTTTGTTTGTGAAAGTAACATCAAGTTTCAATGAAGGTGTCGTTGTTACGTGGTCTATACTTTATATATGTTAGAGTGTTACGTCCGTTACGCTCTTTTCTCAGTTGTTACCTTACTTTCCTATGGTTTGGCTCCATCAAGTTATTACACTTGACAACCATTAGAAGTTAGTCAGCTATTGTAGAAAAGTAGCCACTGGTTTAGAAGTAGCGCTAATTATTTTCATAATTTCCTAACGGACGTAACAAGGTAAATCACCTCCAAAATATTCATTGAAATATTCATTACGGAATATTTTGGATTTATCTGTCTGCTGAACTATTTGTTACACACTTACATTTAATAAGCTCATATACAAAATTCTTCCAAACCCTTGCGTTGGTGGCAGCGTAAATACGGCAATATGTACAACAACAATTTAACCCCGAGGCGTGTTAAACAAACAACATGGCTGCCGAATTACTTAACTCAGGGCTGAAAACAACATGTTTCTGGGATATTGGATAATTGTGCGTCCGAAAGACGATATCACTTAAAACACAAAATAAGTTTCATTTTGTCGTGATAATGTCCACTTTTCGCTGGAATGCACCTTCTTTCCTTGAACTTTTATCCTTGAATAGAATGTAGTCGTACAAGGACATTTGTAATTGGTAGTCTACGTGTGTGTTCATTAGAATTTCAATGACATTTATGGCCTTCGGGCAACAATGGCTGAGGCCAGAACAGAAGTGGGGTGAGAATGTAGGGAAGAAGTCAACCAGCGGCTATTTTCGAAGCACCATCTCAGCATTAACCTTGTGTTACTAAGGATAGCCTGGATAGCGTCAGTGAGGATGGCCACCTCGGGATCGAACCCAGAACGTATCGAATCGGAAGCCAATACTGTTCTAATTGAGCTGGAGTTGCTCGGATATTAGAGTAATACATTCAAATTTAAATAAGGTACTACATAAATATATATTAAACCAATGCAGTTCTCAATAAGCTATCCGTACTTACTTAATCGCTACCTCTCCTTGATAACGGCTGCATTTCACATAACGTCATATCATAAGCTCATAACTACTTTATACTTACATAAAACACTTCAAGTATTTTACCATGAGCATGTGGAGTGGTGGACTTCTAAATTTTTAACCATATTATACGTCACATGTACACGAAACCACTATTATTCCTCGCATTATTGACTTAGAAATATTTTTCAAAACGACCATCCATATTGTCATTACTACAAATCAGGTTGACAACAAAGTAATCACCGAACCGACGTAGCTCAGTGGTAGAGCTTTGGCGTAGCGTTCGGGAAATCGTGAGTTCGATCCCAGCGGCCGACCATTCTGACAGGTTTTTCCAGGACTTTTCCTCAGTCACACTAGGCAATTTCCGGGATGGCACCTTCAACATAGGTCCTGGTCGACACCTTTCCTAATCCTTTCGCCTCCTTTATCCTGGCTTAAGCCTTAGATGCCTAAAGGCCATAAATAAAATTCAACAAAGTAACCAAAGGCTCTATTAACATGGTAAACCACACACTAAATTAGTACAAACAAATGTTCTCTGTTTAATGGCCTTGTCTATTACTCGTCAATTGCTCATCTATTATGTAATTTGGTCGGTATAAAATTTGTATTTAAAGTCGACTAATGGCTATATTTTATTACTTTTAGTTCTTATTATTCTAGAATGCACACGAAATCAGACGAATATATTAAATTTCGAAACTTCATTTTGACATACCACGAAATTTATTGACAACGATCTTTATTTTCAAAATCTTAAGGATCCACCCTTTGACATGTAATATGATTCGAGAAACACAATGCGAATACAGCCACTTAGAATGACGCTCTAGCGCGGCACTGCAATTATTCAACTCAACAAGGTTCATGGTTATCAACATCCTCTCACCAATCGGAGTCCAACGCTTACTTTTTTGAGGAGATGGCAGTCTGGACGCTTTATAGCCACAGCTGGTATTTTTATTTTTAAGCCATTGTTTGCATTTCAAGTTCAACTAACAGAGTTAGTTTTACAAATTGCAATCGTCTAAGCAGCGGCGAACTCAACCAGCGCTGTTAAAGTAGTTGCATAATTCATAGGAGCGGAGAAAATGTGCTGAATAGAAAAGCAAACAGTTCCCAGCTTAATCAAATTACTAAATTCTAGGATTGACGTTTTCAAGTGACCAATGACGCAGAGCTTGGTAGAAAGACGGTGTGTATGTGTGTGTGTGTGTGTATGAGAGAGAGAGAGAGAGAGAGAGAGAGAGAGAGAGCAGTAGAGTCTCCCATTTCATATGGAACTTCATTATCGGTCAATTTCGCTTACGTACGAAGCATCAATGCATCTTCTTCCAGTATTGATAAAGACCGAAAGAGACAGATAGATAGATTAGCTTCAGCACTCAATTCTGACAAACAGACAGTTTCTGTGACGCAATTGTATAAAATACTTATTATTATATTTTTGTAGAAACTTTTCGGAAAAAAAAAAATAACACTGTGGTTGTCTATTAATTTTCCAGCAAAATTTCCTTACTCACACAGGCTGTTCTTAAAATTAATGAGGACTTGGTCTTTCTACAGAAAACCATGGAAGACAATACTCACTTAAATAATTATACATGTGTTAATAATTATTTGAATTAGAATTTTTACTTATGGTCTTTAGGCATGTGTTAATAAATATAACCCAATCGATAAATGCGGTCTTGCCGTGTTATATAGACAACATCTATGTATTACTGAATTTGTGAAACACCCTTCTGGTCGGATATTAACTGATTAAGTATTACAAAAAACATATGGATCAAATTTGGGGGTCTGATTATAATGGAACACTGTACGACAATGATTCAACATCTAGAGTTATACAGTAAGGCCCTTCATGAAATAATAACAGAGTTCCAATCATAAAACTGTTGGTACCAACTTTATCGTATTATTTTCTTCACTGACGTATTTGGGTATCATTATATGGGTAGTAGGGTGGATAAGTTGTATATCAAATCTAATATGAAAGATCAATTACGAGAAGTAAAACATTTACCGCTGGGACTTTCAGACCATCTTATGGTTTTGGGTAAATATGAGATAGGAGCGAGAAAATTCCTACGTAAATGTTATACATGGAAAGTTAACAACACTACAAACCCCACGTCCGAAACATATAGGCCTAAACAACTGACACAACAGGAATGGGACATTTTGATGAAACAAAATCGTAGGTTATTTATTGTCACCATTCAATTGGTGAAACTCTCCGATAAAAAGTTTGGAATATGTGATAAACAATTTATTAGAAAACAAAATCAAAATCAAAATTATTATGAACAATGTGAGTATTATCAAGGTTTACTGAAAAATGCGGTGAATCTATATAGAAAAGATAAAAGTCCATTACTAGAAATCAAACACACAAGCTATATTGCTAAGACTGCAAAACAAATATTAACATGGTACAGTTATGAGGACAAAATTATCGCCACACTCGGTATTTGTACAAATTAAATATTGTCATATAAAAAAGAGAGAGACACCATGCAAAACGTAATTTAATTTTTTTCCTTCACTGATGATAGGGACGAAACATTTAAAAAAGAACAAGTATTCGAACGTATTCTTGAGCAACGTAATTTTGCCAAAGAAGATACTAGTTCCTTTCTTAATGATTTTCAATAATATAAGTAAATGGCCGAATCTAGATGAGGAAGAAAAACAAAACCTAATTCAGCCCTTTACGAAACTAGAAATTAAAACAGAATGAAAAAAAATATGAAAAATAAAAGTTCACCGGTCCCTTCCAGACTGCCCGTTAGTTGGGCATTCACATTTCAAGAGCTAATTACTCCAGAAATTACAAACATATATAATGAAATATGGACACAACTCAAATATCCAGAAAGCATGCTTAATGTAGATGGTATTTTAATATCTAAACAAACTTCAAATAATTCCGCTTAATTAGACGTTTTGACTGAAATATAAAGTGTTAACTCGCATCTTATATAATAGAATGGTTCAATTAGCTAGTAAATTACTACTGCCTAACCAAGGCGGAATAGCGGAGTCCTTATTCACCAACACTATGTTGATGCAATTACGCGAAACTTTACACTCATATCAGATCGTCAAGAATAAAGATTTCGGCGTGTTGGGGATGGACCTCCGGGTTGCATATAATAATGTTTTATATTCGTATTTGTGGCGAGTGCTACAAATAGCAAGTTTTCCTGACAAATTAATGCAGCTACTGTAAATGATTATTACAAAACTGAAAATACAAATGGTTATAAATTAAAATCTAACTGCGCCTGTAAATATTCACAAAGGCTTGAATCAGAGATGTGGACTTTCCTCTGTACTGTTTTCAATAACCATTACAGCGGTGCTCCATAAATTATTATTTTTTATTCCTGGCATTATACATGAACTAGGGACATTTGAAGGGTTTGCATATCTGGACGACATTACGGGTGTGATAACAGAATATTATCAAGTTAAAAATATTTTAAAACTTATGAATGTGTTTGGGCAAGAATCGGGGCTAAACTTAAATCAAAACAAAATATACTTATTCTTGTTATCTGACAGGGATATCAATGAATATAAAAACTGAATAAAGTGGTAGCATATGTGGGTGTATTGAGGATTTGATTGCTTAAAAACAAAAGACACAATAGAATACAATATGAAAATACTCACGAATAGAATGTTTCATTATATGACATATTGTAAGGACATATTTGATATCCTCACAGAGTGTATTATTTTATTAATAGTTACGTTTTTGCAAAAGCACAATTGCAACTATTTCCACTCCCAAAGAAATATTCGGCAATGATAAAAATGTTCGTAGGTTACTTCATCTGGTATCGATATATATCAAAAGCAGAATTTCAAAATTGTACTTACCTCGTATTAATGGAAACTTAGCACTTAAAATTATAGATATACAAAATCAAACATTAATGACAGCGTAGCTAATTTAATATGTAATATCTAATTTAATTTAATGAGCCGACCACATATACAACAAGATGGATATTACAAATTATTAAACACATATCTTTGCCATTACGGACAAATTCGTGGAGAAAATATTTATCCATATCTACAAAAAGTATTCAGTGCAGGTAAATCATATGGCAATTGAAACATAGACTGTAAAACAAATATATCAAACTATTAATAAAGGAGAATTTCTGTTTACTCGGGTTTGCACTCTATTCCTTATGAACAAGAGTATAATTATTGGCTATGTTTGAAGGAATTATTAGTTGTACCTGAACTACATAATACATGTTATTGTTTAATACATACAATTTAAATCAATAATGTTATATTGATGCAGAAGGGCATTTCAATAAATTAGGTGATTTGCCCTCAATGTACGAAACCTGATTCATTACAACATAGACTGTTAGAATGTTTACCATCACACGATGTTTGGCATGAATTTAAAATCATAGCAGCACGAGAGGCGAGATTACATGTAGACAACTTTGAAATCGGGATCTTATTACAAAGAACATATTTCAGTATACTTGCCACCAGCTAGACGTGAATTTCTGTTTTGGATGATTACGTATTAATTTTCAAACAAGAAATGTTCAAGGAATTATATATGAATTCCTAGAAGCTACAATATTTAACATTACCAACAAACTATAAACAACACTTAGCAGCATATAATAAGAATATATATCCATGTAACAACCATAAATGAATTTAAATAAGTTGTCAAATATTATGCACAATATGATAATATGGATGTATTTTAGGCAAATAAATAGTTTTTTTTAATTAGCCTAGTCGGTAGCGTCCTTGATTTCTTTGCGAGCGGTCCCAGGTGCGATTCCCGGTAGGGGGCTCAGAATTTCGGTGTTGACTCATCGTTGTGAGGACAATTAGGATGCTACTTTAATAAAAATAAGTAGCGGACTGTGGTCATGAAAGTGGGACAAATGGTTGCAAAGAGGCTAACCACGTAGCCCTCTAATAACCTTAACGTACAGCCGTCTGACAGGCCAAGGTCCTTAGGGCCTATCACGCCACCCACTTCAGTTTTAGTTTAGTTTAGTATAAATGATGTCGACTATGTTTCAATATCCCTCTGTCAAAATTTCAACTTGATATTTAGACTCTCGAGGTCAGGGCAGCTATTTGAATCAGGTGCGACAACAACCAAAACACAGTATCCTGAAAGCATGGTATCATCTAGAAGTTGCTAATACTGTTTGTTTCCATCCAGAAGCGGTTTATTTCCATCTAAAAGAAAAAGTAAAAATTGTGTGCCTTATTAAGTGATAAATATAGATGAATTAAGCAGTGCAGTCTTAATTTTCAATATAATTTTTCACAAAATACTTCTTTCAGATTCACGCTCTTATTCCATCAAACCCCTGTATTACTCCCATGCCCATCCAATAACACCTTCAATGATCTCCAGTTCGGAGACCCGCACCAGTTTGACCAAGCTTACAATCCTCCAGATACACAGAATGCAGATTAGATCATAATTTCGTCGTGTTGGGGGATACAGTTCGATTATACTACTGCACAATATTCCATAGATGCCTCACAGGCTTGATGTCCGGAACTCTGAGTGGCCATTTTGCGGTGCTGAAATTATTGAAGTCCTCTTTCAACGATTTTCTCCCAACCATGAACCGATGACATTGAACACTCTTTGCAGGAATACACTGTCCACTGGTTTTCAACGAAACGCTCTCTCTTTGAATGGAAAATGTGATTTTTCTAAATAGGATTCCGATGCTTTTGGATGTAATTTAATCTTCAAACTTGAAAAACTGATTTGCCGTCTTTCTAGAGTGGTTCATTTATTATCTTTTTAGAGTGATTCATAATGCATTATGGCTACTACTCAAGTTTGTTCTCCGCCACTCGTTACTGCGAAGATTATCAAAAGACGAAGCCATACTGTGAAATTTATCGCATTACGTTTAAATATGACAACAGAAAACTTGAACACTTTTTTTTCTGTGACAAAAATATACCAGAAGACGTCAGAAGTAAGATAATATATAAGAAAACTTGGAACGTTGTTCTCAAGTACCTGACGAGACGAAAGAAAACATTTCGAAGACGTACTCTCGCAGTTAGCCGGCTAGCTGAGGGAATAAGGCGTTGCATACCTAGTCGGAAGGTACCGGGTTCAAAACTCACTGAGATGAAGTTTCTCAAAAATCGTTTTCATGACTTTTCTTTCTTACTACTTACGAATAAATGCTCCCTTTTGCATCTTTTCACATTTTCAAAACATTTTGGCGTCATTTTCATGCTCAAAAGATGAAACCTTTATCTTAATAGATAGAAACTCACCTAAAAAGATATTCCCATCGAAATCAACTAGCATAGATTCCATTTTATTCAAGCGGAAATTTCTCATATTTTCTCCGATGGAACTCCATCCTAAAAGAGTGATCCCTTTTTCCGCTCTTAAAGGAGGAAATATTTCACTCAAATCGAGAGGAATTCTGCTCTTTGAATTTAGTGTACATGCCATGCCGTCTGAACATGCCAACACAAGTACAGATCAAACACCAGAACGAAAGTTACTTTCTTGGCACATTTTGTTCATAGCTTCATAAGGTCAGCGCTACAACATAGCCCTTGCACGAGCCCGGAACAACTGGTTAAGATATTAATCGGAGCACGAACTTTCGCTAGCCCTCCAAGATCTATATTCGGTGTTCATGAAACTAGAGTAAAAATGAAGTATTGTGGTACAGTGACAAAAATTAAAATCTTTGTCCACTAAATGACGTTGGCTCTGTCTATGATTCCTCTCTGCTTAAATGTGGTTGTGATTTGCCTGACTGTCGCTGACTGGATTATGTGCTTGCATCCAAAGTCCTTCGTCACCTTCTGCACTATTCATGATCGGTTATGCCTGATTCGATACACTCTTAACCCTGAAGATGTTCGCAGTCCACATCACCGATATTGGGTATCGTATTAATCGAGTACCAACTACCATGCCTATAGCAAAGTCAGTCAACTCATGTCGAATAGCCATGTTGACTACGAATATCGAAGACTACCTACGTCGTCTATACATGTTATGGAGTACGTCGATTTGATTCGATGGGAGTAGTAGCATGTCTAATCACAGGCACCAGCTACTTAATGAATTATGATTTTTCAGTGTATTGTAATCAAGATTACAAAGTTGTTAAGGTCGCTTATTAACTGCTACAGAGTGGTTACTAATTTTGAGTTATAAAATTATCGTCCACGGTTTTCAGAGCTACAATATTTTAAGCCTACAGCAGGCTATATTAATAATAAAACTTCTCTCCAACGTGGATAGGCTTATAGGAGATGGATCGTATTCAAAGTCTCCTCGTGCCAGTTATACTAACTGTCTATTTAAGTTGTTTCCTGCGTCTCACTGGATGGTACCAAAAAATAGAGCTGACCTTGGTTATCCTTTTCCGGAAAACACCCTCAAGCCTTCTAAGCGACATGTACGGCAACTGCCAATGCAATGAGGAAATGTAAATGAAATTAAGAATAATTAAAATTACGTTAATAAACACAACGTACAAAAATTCCTTCTAAGAACTGCGTTGTTTGATATGGTTGCCACAATGAAGAGAATTTGCATGATGAAGAAATTCTACTGTTATGGGTAAAAGCAGTTCAGATTCACGGAATTGTTTAGGCAACGAAGGGGGGAGAATAGCACAAAATTTCATTCCACGAATGGCTTGCGGGATCTCACATCATCTACGTGACTTCTTTTAGGTAAGGAAATGAAACAATTTTAAGCTTCGTATTAATATATGCAGTCGTGATAGCGTGAATGCTTAGATACTAACATTTATCAGGCAAAATACGTATTAAGGCTTTTCGTTAAAGGATTTTGTCATGCGAGTGCATTTTCTCGCCAGTGATTTATATTCCGCTACCCGATGATTATTTGCATGTTCTTTTTCCTTATACCTATTATTTACGCAATATGCATTGGAAGTGGTTTGTTGGATGAAAATACACACCACTCACTCTCAGTAATGGTTTTATACATAAATATTGTTTGCCAAATTGGGATTATGTCTCCTTTAATTGGCATTTCTTAGCAAGCACATAAATATTTTGCTGTACGAGCTAATAGCTTAAAATACGATTTTTCGCTCTCATCTTTGTCACCGAACTACCTCGTCGTAGCTCACGCGGTGAGTACTTTAATTTCAATTAGGCATTCCAACTTGAGTTCCTCTTCCTACTCTGGCAGAGATTGCAAAGAGTACGTCCTCATTCTGGTTCTGATGCGGCCTAAACCAAAGTAGTGTGTCATTGGCATTAACGTGAAGGCATTTCGGCAACTCAATTATTTGTTTCTACTAAAATGTTTTATAATATTAGTCAGTACTGAGAAAGTAGTTAAGTCCGGAAAGGACAGTCAAATCCGGTTGGAGCTTGGTAAAGCAAATTGGATTAAGGGAGCTGGAATACTCGTTATACCCTTTCCTTATTGCATGTTTTACTGTGTACTCAGTTATAACGAAGAATAGCATCCAAATGTTAGGGAGAAACTGACTTACCACCAGTTTTACAATCGACCGCTAAGCTTCTAGCAATGCAATGCAAAATTATGACTTGGCCTCAACTTAGCACTGGCTAGAAGCTTAGCGGTAGATTGTAAAACTGGGGGTTAAAATTTCAGTTCAGCGAGATCGATTTACTTGATCGCATTTTATCTGATAACACCACAACCTTTCGGCATAAAATTTTTATAGTTGCTACAAACATTTCTAAAAAAAACCTGACATATCCCACTTGCATTCTCACTATTATATTGTCGGGTTTTCACTATCTCCTTCACTTACTATTCCAATACCCATTCCAATGTGGAAATTGACGGTAAAACTTTTCTTCACAGGAAGTTTCGGGAACTGACATCTAGAGATCTTGATGGCCATTGTTCTTTGGAGATAATTTTATCTTCCAAGGAGTTGGTTACAACTGCAATAGACCTTTTAGACCTTCTGCAGGTGCTCCGTCTTGCAGGAAGTAATCACATTGTAACTCAACGTCATCTAGCTAATTAAAACATGTTGCAGTTAGCATCTAAATAAAGAGAGAACGTCGGACGCCCAACAGCTGAAAGAACACACCAGTGCTGTATTTGAGGACATAAACTACAATTTGCTTATTGAAATGTTCTAGAAAAACAAGCGTCGGGTTGTCAGTACCTGTAGACGAGACGGTCTCTTCTAGCAAAACTTTGTAAACTTTATTTAATATTTTAATATGAGCCATTTTAGTAACTCTGAATAATGAAATCACGACGTCTAAAGGTGTAGTTTCGTTTAAGCGATGGTCGTATGCAATCACCACATTCAGTGAGTGCGTGCGACGGAAGCATGTAGTGGGGTAGTTTGGTTTGTGCGACGTCGTATTATATCTATACAATAATATAATTTACTTTTCGTTCATTGCAAGTTTAAGATCTTTCTGTAAACAACATTCTTTATAGTATCAGAATTTTAGACATGATTGCAAGCAACTATAATAATAAAATAATCAGCATTTTAAATTAAACTCAACTTTCACTCAATATAAAACAATAGTGGTACTTCAAACTGCTGAAGTACTCTGCTGTCATCTATTGAGCACCAAACTTACTATATCTGTGCATGCATTCTTTCTTTCTGGTTTTACCAACCATTTCATAGCATTTGCGTCCAATTCTTGACTTAGCTGTCAATCCTCATCTCTGCTGAAGTTCATATTTGGCACAAAATAGTTCAAAATTCAAAGAAAACAGGAATGTAAACTGCACAATACTCTGCAACGCACGCGATTGCTGCAGCTTGACTGGTCTCCGAGGAGTCGTTCCAACAGTTGCATGCGACTTCATGCGTCCGATGCACAAACCAAACCGACTCCACTGATTTCCCTTCAACGTGTCAATGCAGTGACGCGTGCAGCAATTGCTTGCGACCATTGCATGCAATCATCGCACAAACTAAACTGCACCTTTAGATGTGCAGGCTATGTAGCTTGGATGGGGGCAAAAGGAAGAATATAGTCCATCGTAAAAGTAAACCACAGGGAAAGTGACCGTTGGCAAGAACGAGATGTCGTTGGGAGGACAATATTAGAAGTGATCTTCGAAAACTAGCTTTATCTTGCCAATGATAGAATCAATTTGCGAATGTTTGCTACTGCCGCGATGAACTTGCGAATTCCGTAATCCATAGAGTTAGTTAATTTGAGTAACTATGGACTTCGACCCGTCACGATGATATAAATGCAATTAGTTTGAATGCAGAACTCGAACCTGCAACCTCACCGTAGACCACACGACTACCGAGGTCGGCTGTCACTTCTAGCGTTTGATGTGATGAGATACCGTCATCTAGGGTGACTTCGGACACTTTTTGATTTTTTTTTTAAATTTACAGTCGTAATATTAATGGTACCGCAGCCAAAAAATTATTTAAAAATACCTACTACTTACGTATTTGTTTGCATACTACAAGAAGCGTACACATTATTTCAACAATGATTTAAAAAATAATAAACAATGCCCGAAGTCGCCTCATAATGTGGGGCGAATTCGGATACAAGGAATTTTCCGTTTATTCCGACGTATGTCCTGTAACAGGGGTAATTGGACGTATTTCAATGAATATATACCGTCTTCTGTGTATTTGAAAGTGAATAACGTTATACATTTAAAGTGTTTATTATTTTAAATGTATTTATTTTATAGTTGTTTACTATACAAGCTTTGCACAGGAGTTTTAGTGGTGTATTCCGAAAATATAGTTTTATCAATATTAGAATGGACTTTGGCAACAATTTTGGTGAGGGAGTGATATTGGGGAATATGTTTCAGCTCTGTCTGTCTCACTATACCGTTTTAAACAAACAAGAGCCAATGTCGAAAATGTCCAGGCAAATTGATAACTTCATTGCACCCAGCAACCCTGAAATTTAAAGTCTGAATTTCAGTCGTTAATTACATGTAAACAGTGAAACGAGCGAGAAATGATTTTCCATTTTTCCCAGGGTTGCTGGGTGCAATGAAGCTATCCATTTTTTTCTGAAGAGCTATATTTCGTGCATCTCTATGTGTTTAATTTAATAGTTACGTTTACCGTACTGTGAAAGTGCGGGTTGCGTAACTTTTGGGACACCCGGTATATATATATAGCACGAAACGCTCATGCACTTTTGAGTCTCAAATTGTTATTATTTTCTTCAGGAACGAAAAACGTAGCAACCAATCTCTTCCATCAAGGTAAGGAGTAGTAGATTGATCGAGTACAGAAATAGGCTCCTTAGAACAAAAGTAAGGAAACTGATCCCCCTTCTTTCCGTGATATTCCTTCTCAACCTTGTTTTCTTCCCCCATCCTCAACCCAAGGGAATTTCTTTCCTCTGAATGCAATGAGTAAAATCAATATCGTACCAGAAGACATGAACGAAAGATATCTATTACTAAAAGGGTTCTTCTATTCGTTCAGATGCTTTCTTGTTCTTCAAAACAAAGGACTCTTCAATCTATTACGAGAGGAATTGTTATTTATCTTAAATATTGATACAGCTCCATTTACTTAAAAAAAAATAGTTTCAGGTATTCTTATGGCACAATTTTGTTTATTAATATCATAACTAAGGAAGCTCTCATATGCATCTGTCTTTGCTATATTGTATTGGAAATGCTTTATAAGTAATCAATCTGTTACGAGTTTTCGAAATATTTGTTCATAATTTAAACCCAAATAAGCATCCTGAGGAATTATAGATGACTACGAGAGGTTTGCGTATAAAATTAAATTATCGATAGAGTAAGTTATTATTTTCAAGTACTTTCCCCATAGTTTTATAAAATTGATTGACTAATAATTTCTGAAATATATCTGAAGATTGTTTGTTTGTATCTTAAGAAAGCCATTTTGTGATTTAATGCAATGGTTAATGAAATAATTTTGTATTATCTGCTTTCACTGTCATTAGTGTGAAATTTCAACTTGAGTTCTAATTCCTTTCCTAGGATTGACTCTTACCTCAATGTCTCTGTATCCTTGGTTAGGAGTGGGTCTTCGTGGCTCCCCTGTCTCGAATGTCGTTGTAAAAAGATCTCAAACGATCCGATATATCTCATAAAATAATTTAATTATGAAAGTTAATATGATTGTAAATAGTCTTCTTTCTTCAATGCCAATCATGAACTCAGCAACCAAAACATACAGCATACTTCAAAAGTCCGAGTATGACAAAAAGTACGGCATTCAAAAACTAATAATGTGTTGATCTGTAAATGGCCAACTATTTTCCAAAGTCGTACGGACTAATGTAACACAATGTTTTCTTTACATGCGAACATTGTTATACGATTCAACAGCAAAATAACTAGGAGTTTAAAAATGTAGAGGAGTCTCTAATATATGGCTGATATTGTGCTGTCATTGGATGATCCAATATTTCCAGCATATCTGGACGGTATTGTAAAATTCTCGCCTAGATCATTCGTGATCTCTGTGGAGAGGAGCCATACGGAAGCTGTATTCAGAAGCGCGAGTTCCTCCCGTTTCTTCTTGTTGTTATTATGTAAAATCATAATTGAAATTATAATTTGAAAGAATAACGTTGTAGAAACCAATACCCGTAGTCTAGTGGTTACGGTTGCAGGTTTCTAAACGACAGTGAAGAGATACTCAAGCTTGAGTTCCTTGCCGGCCATTTTGATTGATTGAGTTTTCTGTCAGTTTTACATGTAGACTTCAGAAATGTCACCTAAACAACTGCTATTCTCGTCTGTTTCCCTGGAAATGTGCTCCCCAAGACACTTAAACCATTACGCATGTGAAGAGTTTTGGTGGTGTTTGTTTAATCCATATAATTTTAAAATCCAATAGTTTTAGAATTTGGCAACACTGAAATTAGCTTTACAGGAAATATAAACAAATGAATTCTCCATTTTTGTCTCTACGTTAAATATTACCCACTCTATATCACTGTCTGGACCAAGTCTTTTTTCAACCTTTTTATACTCACGGATCGGCAAACTATAGGAAAAAATCTTTCATGGACCGAAAAGATGCCACAAAGTTAGGAGTTTATTTGACGTTCAAAGGATGCCAACACATTTTCAGATTCCTAGTTGTTTTGGAAAGGAAATGTAAACTTTAATCTCAATTTTTGACTGTCGAAATCTACAAAATGAGTGTTAAATAATTCAATATAGTTATTGGCCAAGAACCGGTACAGCAGTTTTCGCGGACCGGCGGTTGAAAACCATTGATCTAGACTTCCAAAACGTTATCATCAACCATCCTCTATGAATCTCAGAGTACGAACATTTAGATAGTCTAAAAAAATACTGCGTGGAAAAGTTGTGCTGTCACCTGATTCAAAACGACCGAATACATGTGATCTCTGATCTCAAATCTGAAATCAATTTCTCTCCACCTTCTTTGGCTGAGGTGCTAGCGTACGGCACAAACGGACGGGCAGATGAACAAAGTTCAAAGTGAAATTAAACAGATACTTATTTTGGCGTCACTAAATATGAGATCATCATTTCACGATTCGTGTAATATCTGATCTAGTGCTTTGTCACCAGGAGCAAAACCAGAGAGAGTTTTGAGTATTGCTGGTGGGTAAAGCGCTCCGAGGAATGCTGTTGTAGCGCGGTTTACAAAGCCTTTCTGCTTCCCTTTTCACCGACCAAAATAGAGAAGAGAAGGTGCAAAATCATGGTTCGTTCGCTGTTTGCTCTGCATTGTGGTGCCCTGACTGAATTGTTGTCAGCGTGAACGGAACGGAAAATTGCTTATCCAATTTTCTTCATCGATCAGTGATTGGTTTTAAATGAACTTTGAATCAGCAGCTGACGTCATCGGATAAAGGTCTAGAGTTGAATGAAGGTAACAAGCAGTGTAGCAATCTCAGAATATTTTCTACGTTTTCTTGTCAAAAATTGTATAATGTCTCCGAGCTTAAAAGATCGCAATTAAAGTAAGAATAACTATATTAAGTACTAGATTAGTATAGGAATTTCTCGGTGTTCAGAACCAATTTGGTCCTGAATATAATTGTAGGAGGCAGTATTAAGATTTCAGAAT
>JAGDQP010014914.1:0-43984 GCA_022664845.1 Lepisma saccharinum | reverse complement strand
CAACATATCTCGGATACGAGTTATCCGATTTCGATCATTCTCTTTTTTAATGAAAGATATTTTTATTGGCTACATTTATGCTTATTAGCAATATTTTCGTAAATCTAATAGTTTTTCAGTTAAATGTAAAATGTTTCATTTTAGCCTAAAATATTCACTTATTTAATATTTAACTTTGAAACGACTGGTTTTAGATAAACCAATGTCTTTACACAAAATGTAGCGTGTAACCTAGGCTTTAATTAAAAAAAAGATCTATTAAATCCTACAAGTATAACCAGAGATATGGACAATCGTTTGAAAATTTCTGCAGTACGAGTTAGCATTATGGAGGCGCTAACTGAAATACTGAATACCAAATCCCCCCACGAGGTCGTGGCGTCATTAATGATCTCATTTTCTTACATAAATGTGTTAATGGATATGCTTTGTGCGAAACCCACTCATCACAAATAAACGATTTTCTCCCTATTCCACCAACACCCAATGTAGCACCCGTTTTATGCAAACAGCCAGTAATGGTTCAAAAGTCACTTATAAACGGAAGAATATAAAGTATATTTTTCTTCTCCCACATGCATGTGACATTTTGGCCTGTGACAGCACGTTTATGGTTTCGATTAACAAACTTTATTTGTAAATTCTTCTCATTTTGACGTCGTTGTATATTTTTTGTTGTTTTTGTTTACTTTTCTTAATGCTTCAATATGGAATGGCCGCCAATTACTGTATTTGAAACTTATTTGTAAATAAATAAATAAAAGGAACCTAAAAAATAGGGTTTTGACAATAAATTATATTTGTATAAGCAAAATGGCTTTCACATCTTATTTTTAGAAAATAAGATTACTCGTGTAAATAATGTTGTTTGTAGTTTAGATATAGTACCTCAAGTCATCACAGAATGCACGTAAGAATTCTAGCTTTTGCTAATTTTATTTTCAAACTGAAAGGAAGCTTTACTTCTACTAGGCCTGGGAAAATTCGTCTATAAACTTATATTTAGAGAATCCAAGGGAATCTGTTTGTAGGAAATCATAAAGTTCGATCTTCGGAGGCTTTTAATGCATGTTAATTGCATTATCATTAGCGAGAATTACAATATTACTAACATACGTTACTATCTTCCATATCATAATGTACAAGTTCTATTTACATGACAAATGATAGACAATAGCCATGGTAAATACTATTTTTATTATACTTTTTTAAACAGTTACTGCTGGGTTCAAGTCAAGTAATTGTACATACATTGCCATGCCTTGAGATAGTTCTGATGGCATAATAAATTAACAGAGTAACCAGTGTCTTCGTTTGATCAATCAGAATGTGGTTCGGTACCTCCTTACTATACATTTTCGCCATTGTCAATAAGTAATTGCTTACAAGAATACGTTGTCATTTCCGCCTTAGAAACAAAACTGCTAAATCCGTTACAGATCGACTGTTGGAAATTGGAATCCAAAAAGCTAAGAGAAAAAGCTATCATCTGAGAGAAGAAGTTGTCAGACTCACTTAGCATCCCAGTGGCTGGAAATAGAGAAATGTAAAACTATTAGATAATCTATACAGTGAATTCATATGAAGTAAAATATTTTAAAAGGAATTAAGAATTAACGACGCTCAGTGCTAAGTTTGATTTGATACAACATCGCAGCTCTGTCGATAATAACCATCGAACTCTATGTAAACGATACTGGAGTGACTACTTAGTGTTGAAAGATAGACGCCAAAGCAAATATTTAAACTTGTTTGTCCACTTCTAGTCTAATCCAATGTGGACTAAATTTTCAGTTCTAACTCAGTTTTATACGCTTCTTATCGCCGTGTGGCCCATTTTTTTAAATTTAAGTCTTAATTCCTGAGTTATTCATGTAGGAGTATATCGTAATCTGCATGGAATAGAAAATACTACAAATAATATTTACATTTTTTGCCAGAATTAAGACATAAATAAACAACACGGGCCACATAGCGTTATTAAGCATAAAAACTGAGTTAGAGCCGAAAATTTGGTTCATATTGGTTTAGATTGGAAGTGTGTATTCGGTTCCTTGGCTTCATATATTCATGAAATTTTCAATGGTTGCAGTCAGTCCAGTATCGTTTTCTGATAGAGGTCATTGGATAATAACGCTCTGATTTTAGCTCATGTTAGGCTAGTCTGAGGCTAGTAATATTCCTTTGTTCGATTGTCTATACTAGTTTTAGTGTTTTAATAACTTTTTCAAAGATAAGAACTATTGTTTGAATGGGAGAGGTGGGTAATTTGTTTTTTTTAGACATGTGGGAGTGCCACATTCTAGCGCGCTCCAACGGGATTCACAGAATAAGGAATCATCGCGTAGAACGTCAATAATTTAGAAGAGGCTACAAATATAGCGAGAAACTGTGCTTGTGTATGATATGAAATATAGAAATATACAAACTTTTCTCCTTCATTCATTGGTAGTGCCAAGGCACACTGGCTCCCCTTCAGCGACCGCGGCTGATCAGTCACTAGAAGTGTCATTCTAGTCCGTGAGTCTCCTCATTGCAGACATGATCTATGCTACGTTTTGACCAAAATTGTTGATTTATGGATCATAATTATCTGAACCCTTCTAGTACAAATACTGGGTCAATTTGACTCAGATTAACGTTTTTTGAAGGAGTTGTATTATTTCAAAGAGCCATCGTGACATATTACTTAGGTATTCCTCCATCAACCTTTTTTACTTTTACAAATTATTTCAGTAAAATTGATATATACTAAATTACCAATAAATGTAGCAGAAATTGTCGCTGAGTCCATTTCACCCTGTCTTGGTAACCAGTCTTGGCGGCCGGCGTGGCACAGAAAACAAGTATTATCTTTTCGCTTGCTAAAACTGTACAACACAAACAGTTACTTTTCCGTTCTGCCGAGCATTGCTTAGAATAGTGAGTATTATTTTAGCAAACCCCTATTCTCTCCCGTCCTTATTTAAAAAAAAAATGCCTGGGTTCAAAATGACCCAGTCCTAGTATTTTACGTAACATTTTGACCAGGCGCGGCTTGTAGCAGTGCGCAAAAGCGCACTGAACTCCCGCTAGATGATTAATTGAAAATATAAAGAAAAAATATCTTAATTTTAATGTTCGTTCATCACAAGTACACCTACGAGATATGCTTTCCAGCTTAACGTCGCTGGCTTGCGGGTTGCAGAGCATTAGAGAACGTGCGAATCCTCTCTCTGGGTTCAACCACGGAAATGTATCCTCCTGGAGGTCAGTTTCTGGGCTAGGGGCCAGAGGGGTGAGGGAAGTCCTTTTGGCTGAAGCACGGCCGAAAACGAGAAAATTGAGCATACGAAACACCATGCGCGCTGCTATTTCTGGGAAACAGAGCAGCGGGAAAAAAAAAAGAAAGTTTTCGTTCCTGCTGCAATTAAGTTCAGAAAGGTTGCCTTCTGCTAGGAGGGAGGGTTGGGTTGGGTCACTCTTTCGCTAACAATTTCTCCACCCACTCCACACACACACAGTCATAGTTACCAACTAATTTACTTTTTCACTGAATATGCTGGCCTTTAAATCTACTATCATTGGCAGCGAATTTATCCAAAAGCTGACTCGACTAGCAACATTTCTACCAAAGCAGTTGACAACTACAGGCCCGTAGCCAGGATTTTGTTAAGGAGGGCACAGATAAATTATTCCTCTCTCTGTCTCATATACATATGACCTTCTTAACCGAGTAGTTATAAGTTAACAAAAATTTTGCACTTGGTACTGATGGTTCCGGGTTTGATTTTTGGTTCTGAGACAATTTACGAGCTAGTTTCAAAAAGAATTAACGAGTTCCAGTAAAAGTTATGTATTAATAATAATCAACAGAAATATGTAAAAATTCTGTACACGTTAATATGTGAGTTTCGAAAAAAAAAAAACCTACTAATAAATCGTTAGAAAATAAGCTGTGCTCAGCAAATAAAAATGCCCTAATCTTAAGGGAGGGGGGGGGGGTCGGCAAGTGCCCGTTTTTTTTAAAGTATTGGTGTCAGCGAAGGGTATCAGTTCATATGTGAGGAAAAAAGTCGTACAGAGCTGGAAATCCTCCTATACGTGCGGGAGGATTTCGGAAGTGTATCTGGTGTGATTCCTCTTCTGCAATTCATGTTTGAAAATAACCTCCAGGACACATTTTCCGAGTGCATAAAACTACTAGAAGTTATTGTGACTATTCCAATGACAACTGCAGCTGCAGAAGCAGAGCGCTGCTTTTCCACGTTGAAGAGGGTAAAAACTTTTCTTCTAAGCTACGTGACTGAAGCAAGAAACATCTTTATCAATGCTTTCGATAGAAAAATGAACTTGTTAGGAGTATACCCGGTTTTAATGAAGATGTGATTGATGTCTTCGCCAAGAGGCAGGAAAGGAGAATGGACTTCCTTTATAAACATTCTTAGTTCTTACTAACAAAATAACGATGATTTCCAACTTGTTTAAAAAAATAATTTTAGATAAAAGCTTTTTTAAATTCCAAAATATTCTCATTACTTAACTTCTTCTAAAGGAGAAGTTGTCATGGATAGAAAAATGTTCTATTTAGTAGTAGTAAACGAAGGTGCGAAGAAACGAGGTCACACCTGTGCAAAAGGCATTTTGGACATAGCATTATGTTTTTACCTCTGTTGCTTGAACCTCCATTTCAGCGAAGCACGAGCCGCTACTGATTTTGACCTTGTTACTATGAGGGTTAAGAGGTTCCTGATGGTGAATGCTGTATAAGGCACACCCTCCGATGTAATTTGCCTACTAATATTTCATTATATCATATGCAAATATTGTATCTATATTTTTGCATCTCATTAACATGCCATGGATTTTTTTATTTTTATTTGATATACAGGAAAAGGATTATAGGATAAACAGATTACAAAACATATTGAATTATTATTTTGGAAAATGATATCATTTGCGTATTTTCAAAGTCACTGAACAGCGACTTTCAAAGAGAGAACCAAACATTTTCGAAAGAAAAACAGGACATGCAGCCACCACCTGCTTGTAAGATGGAATTGCAAGTGTTCCTCGTCACTATATTGAATAAGAGACCATGTTGGGAGAATTGCATAGAAAATCCTACCGAGAAAGTGAACAGGCAACCAACATTATGGCTTAAGTTGTATGGATGGAAACATGACCACTCGTCTGCCTACGAACGCACTGTCTTTGCCAGATTCTGAATACTTGGTAAACCCACAAACAATACGTGCGAAAACTTTGGGGTTTGACCATTTTTCATATCTACCCCTCTTACTCCCTCTCGCCTGGAAGGTCTAGTCAGCAAACCTAGCCTAGAAAGCGCATCTCAACGCGCATTGATATGTAATTTAGGGGAAATTTGTTTGTATATTTAATTCTGTATAAAAACACAAGCGGAAGGTAACTTGGGTAACCGTTTCTTGTTTCTCACTTCATTTTAGTGACACGGGTCCCAATTTAACTCATAATCAGCTTGTGTTTAATTATATATCAGAGGAACTAATTTTCAGTTTGCCTTTTGCTGGTATCTGTCTGTGGGAATGGAACGTAGGCGCACTGCAGCACTGAATAGCATTGTGCAAACCGACTTTTCTCTCTTTTCTGCCCTATTATGTGTTGTCATCAATATCTATTGTTATGTATTTACTCATTGATATATATAGAATTTGTCTATATAGTTAGTTTATAAGTACATTTGTGTTTATGCTATATATTTTTGATGTTTTCATATTTCTCATGTACAGCTACTCTATCCCCACGTGGTTTGGTTTTGATTCTCACTGACGTGGCACCTACGAGGTGGCTCCACCTGTCAAGGACTTTTGAGGAGCGGGGGATTTCACCCACACTGCGTTCTTTTCTCGTTTTATTAATGTTTTAGGTTAGATAACTATGTTTTTATGTACACACATTGTTTATTTGATTATTTAAGTAGTGTAGGTGCAGTATACAGTCATATCAATGTATATGTATGTTTAAATCATGAAATATAAGAAAGTACTGCCCGATGTGGCAACACTGTATACTGCAGGTGCATCATGTCTTTTCGTGGAGAGCTTGTCTCGAAAGAGCGAGTCTCGGCAGACCAAGTATAGAAGGTACAAAGATGCATGTATTTGAAGCCGAATAGCTTCATTCTGTTTGAAAGTTCGGGAAAGAGAACATGTAACCCGCGACACTTAGTTTTGTGGTGAATAGTTAGAAAAAGCGCGGAGTCTGTCAGATATTGTATTGTTTATAATAGCTGGTAACCGGGCTTGACCCTTCATTTGGCAACCGTGTTAAAGACAATCTGTATCTTTACAACAACTGTATTACTTGTGAAAGTAAACACTGAACTATTTCTAGAAAGTGCAACATGTCCCAGGACTAAGTCAAACTTTTTTCCCTTGTGTGGAAGTGAGACTAGGTACTTGTGCGTACTTCCAGGTACAAACACAGCATTCGCTCCGTGAATGTTAACAGGTGTTATATCAGTGATGGCAACAACAACAAATGAACAAGTGAGAACAAACAGTGACCTGTTCTAGCAAAATCACAGAAGCTTATTGTGTTTGATTATTTTTCTTAATTTTTTTTATTTTTATCTCTTTTATTTTTCTTCACTTCTTTTCTCTATACAAGTGAATACAAAGAGAAGTCCTCAGACATGCTAGGATATATTCTGAGACTGTATAACGAAACTGTAACACACTGCTTCGAAAGTAACTGCATAAAAAGCAATACGGAAGTGAAATATTTATTTTATATATAATAGACGGTGAATAGTGCTTGACCTTCGAGCCCATCGCTATGTTCAAGGACTCATTTAGTAACCTGTGTGAGCAGTATATTCGTGAAGCTAGAAAGTGATGCGCACTGTGAGTGAACTACGATGAACCAGTCTTTTCGTTCCCTTTTGATGAACATTGCAAGCGACTTCAATCAGATAGTGGAATAAGAAATCAAACTGGCCAGAACACTTATAAACAATTCTCATATTCTTGCGTAACGTATCAATGTTCTAAGCCTCTATAAAATAAGGTATATTATTTTTGTTTATACGCAAATGACCAGTGATGAAAAGAGGCACTAGTGTGTTTATAGTGTGAGATATGTCTAGGTGTGTATGTGTGTTCAGGAATAACCTATATCATCAGTTTACCAAATAAATTGGATTAATATTATTTTATGGAAACTTCTTCTTTCACATCTTCTTGGTTTCTGCCAGCTACTCCTTCTTCATGCAGTGTGGGTACTTCAGACCGATAAGTACAATAAATTCAGTGCAATGTGTTGTGTTATTGTGTTTCAGGCCTATGGATGGATACTGGCAGATGATGTACTGCAGATAGGGCATCATTCTTGTAAATTTCAGCATGGAGATTGCAATGTGTCAAATCTTACTAATCTCTACCGCAATCATTAAATCCCTGAGATCTGTTGAATACTTGGTGTTAAGTGTCTCATTAAGTAAATCTCACGTGACTCCTTTATCCAATTCTCACCGGTAATTATATCCCTCTTGGTAAGTCCCATTAAATAAATAAACAGAAGTTATATTTGTTGTTGTTCTCCAATACTTCCCTTTGGCAAGGTCATGATTCACAAAATCCGACCTACCACTGTGAGACTCTACGAAATTCAGTTGCCCAGCCTAGGCACTCTACAATGCAAACAGTTTTACAAGTATCACAGTTTTGCAAGTTAATCCAACAAAAAAATATTTGTATTTTAATATTTTCTGATCTGTTTTGTCTTCGGTTATTTACAAATAAAGATAACTAAATAATTTCTTATGAAACTACACCACACACTACTAAGACTCGGAGGTCCCTGGCACAAAAAAAACATTCATTTTTGTTACAAAGTAGATTGGCAACACTGACAACTGGGCTGTTTGGGGTGGCGACATACACAGTATTTTTGTATTGTGTCTAATAAATATTTTGACAATTTTGGTGAAGATGGGTCTAATGAGAATGGAAGCAATTTGAAAACATGTGTATTTTTAAGTGATCGGGTTGGCAACACTGAGCGACTGCAGCAATCAAAACCTTTCCAGCGGCTCGAAGCTAGTCTAGTCAAGATCTTTCCACAATATCTATATCTACTCCTTGTGGTTCCTGATATGTATTTTCTAGATACATACAGACAGGCACGGACTAACTGAGAGGTAATATAAAGTCTCTTCATGTTAGCTATGCTGTCAAGGGCCTAAAAATAAAAGAATAGTGCGAATATGACAAGTTAATTGTGTTGGGTTCGATCATGTCCGATGCAATAGAGATCTTGTATCTTTAACCTGTTAAAGTTATCACTAAAATATGCACACCAAACATCATTGTGAAGTAATTCTTCTAATCGCCCATAGATGTCTGCGACATTTCTTTTATTTTATTTTTCTTCAATTTGTTACTTTCACTTACTTTCTGAAACATAGTTTCAAAGACTAATTAGGCACTTGTGTAACAGCTAGAAGTGTACTATTAAATTATTCATACCAACTAGTGCAATAGCGTTTTCTTTCTCCAAGAAATAGGTCTTGTTAAAGAATTTCTCCTTCCAATGATAATTTAGTTAGCTACTATGTTGTCACTCGAGCTCCCCGGGATACTCTAACGGGAGCCGGGAGCCGGACCCGGTAGAGTACTCCGGGAGCCTCGTGTCACTTGGTTATTTTCGGCCATTTGACAGTTTTGATATTTTTGTAAAGGCACATCGGGATAATGTAAGTCCGTGTCTTGCTTAATTAGCTTCTCTTAACCTTTGGCTTCAATGTAGGTGGATGCTGGCGGGTGAATGGATTATGTTTGCTACCCGCCAAACAACTCAGAACTCACCTATACCGTGTCCACAGATTTACTAGCGAGTAATGAAGCAAGGCACGGACTTACTGCGTCCCAAACTGTGGCCTCAAACTTATGCTAGATGTAAGTCCGTGTCTTTTTTCAGTTTGGCACTTTTCTGGACGTAGTACTTACGCACTAGATTAATTTTAAATAGTAATTCTACTTACGTTTTGATTTTGTTTTAGAAAATTAAAATTTGATAATATTACAGCAGAATTTAATACTAAATATAAGGTTTCCTTAGCAGATAAAAATAAAAAAAATAATTATTTTAATTTTCTTAGAACAACTAGTCATCAATACCAAAATCATTAATAAATGAACATTCATTGCTGTTCAGGAATCAAAATGACGGAAAAATTGTGCAATCTAGTAGTAAAAGCTTTCATGCCCTAGACACCTCTAGACTAGAGCTAAATTCAGGTATATCCACCTAAGCAATATTAATTTGTTATTTCAGTTGTTCTTGAATCTACCAAACAATTTATTCGTCATTGAGTGAAATGCTTAATAACGATATAGGTATATTGAAATATTGACACCCTCTAACAATACTAATTTTCAACTACGAACATGAGTGCTTTGAGTGTCATTAAATGAAACATGAAATCAATATTTTTTTTATCTAAAAAAATCAATCGCTACTATGTTAAAGGATAGACTATTCTTCGTTTATGATTCACTCTACCACAATTAATGATTTTTTTGCAGTTATGCTAAGTCTTAATTCATCAATTTTGAAATATATAAATTAGCGAAGGACTGGACAGTCATGAATGAGAATTACTGATTTTATTCTTATAGCGTTTTCTTTCTCCAAGAAATAAGTCTTGTTAAAGAGTTTCTCCTTCCTATGATAGTTTAATTAGCTTCTATGTTTTCACTCGAGGCCCCCGGGATACTCTAACGGGAGCCGGGAGCCGGGAACCGGACCCGGTAGAGTACTCCGGGAGCCTCGTGTCAATTATTTTCAGCCATTTACAACTTTTGATATTTTTGAAAGGCACATCGGGACAATGTAAGTCCGTGTCTTGCTTAATTAGCTGCTCTTAACCTTCATTTAGGCTTCAATGCAGGTGAGTTACTTGGCAGGTTCATGGATTATGTTTGCTACCAGCCAAACAACTCAGAATTCACCTACACTGCGTCCACAGATTTACTAGCGAGTAATGAAGCAAGTCACGGACTTACTGCGTCCCAAACTGTGGCCTCAAACTTATGCTAGATGTAAGTCCGTGTCTCTTTTCAGTTTGGCACTTTTTGGGACGTAGTACTTACACACTAAATTAATTTTAAATAGTAATTCTACTTACTTTTTATTTTATTTTTTTAGAAAATTAAAATTTGATAATATTGCAGCAGAATTTACCAGCCGTCGCTAGGAATGATTAGAAATGAACGTGGAAATCTTCAGGCTGATCCGACTAAAATTGTCGATGTGTGGAAAAGTTATTTCGACAAACTTCTTAATGTACACATCGGGGAACAAACAGGAATTTGAAATCCATTCAGCAGAACCGTGGATTCCCGAACCTAGCGAGATCGACATCGAAATGTCGGTAAAGAAATTGAAAAACTTCAAATCACGAGGAATAGACAATATTTCAGCAGAATTAATTAAAGTGGGAGGAACGGCACTAATCAAGGAACTACATAAATTTATAAGTGCTATATGGAGAAAGGAGGAGCTCCCAAAGGAATGAAAAACCTCAATAATAGTTCCGATTTACAAAAAAGGTGATAAATCGGACTGTAATAATTATCGAGGAATATCGTTACTTCCAACCTGTTACAAGGTATTAAGTATTATTCTGATAACACGCCTAAGTGTATACGTAGATGAAATAATTGGAGATCACCAATGTGGATTTATAAGAAATAGATCCACGTTGAACCAGATTTTTGGTTTGAGACAAATTTTGGAGAAGAAATGGGAATACAATGGGACGGTTCACCAGCTATTCATTGATTTTAAGAAAGCATATGATTCTATCAAAAGGGAAAAGTTGATACGATTTGGAATTCCAAACAAATTGGTGCAACGAGTGAAGGTGTGTCTCAACGACCCCACAAGCAGAGTACGTATAAGTAATAATATGTCAGATAATTTCGAGATTCGCAACGGATTGAAACAAGGCGATGCCTTGTCACCACCACTGTTTAACGTCGCGTTAGAATATGCGATTTTAAAAATTAAAGGGGACAAAAAGATACTATCAATGAATGGTTTGAATCAACTGTTCGTATACGCGGATGATATGGATTTAATAGGGGACGATATAGATGCACGATATATAAAAGTTATGATTTTTTTCTCGCGTCATGATTAGGATGTTAAAAATCGTGCGATGCAAATTTTGTCAACCCGAGCGCAATTGGTTTGGGAAATGTTGATGATACAATAGTCAGATTCCTATCTATTGATAGTGATAAAGAAAAAGTGTTGAAATACCATTATACTTTTAATTGCTGAAAGCAATGGAAAGCTAATACATAGTAATGGGTACTGGGTTGTAGGAATGGGTTTGGCTTGTGAAGGGTATATTCTTCATGGCCGCCATCTTCAAGTCCACCATATGGAATTTCGACTGATGTTCTTAAAAATGAGAAGGGGATCGTGTAATACATCATTCTGGGCTAGAATTTTATGGGAAATACGTTTCTGAAGTCAGTCTTGCAGTAAACGTAATATTGTGAGATATAAAATTGAAATAACAAAGGAAACGAAACCCCAATGCGTACAAATGCATATCGATAGCGCACTTTACTCAGAAATAATTTGTATGCATTATGGTTTCATTTTCTTCTTTATTTCGAGAAGAAATCGGTATTCTCAGGCTATTGCATCATTACCCGATGCTAGCGTCTCACAATATTACATTTACTGCAAAACTGACTTCAGAAACACACTTCCCGTAAAACTGTAACCCAGAATGACAAATTACATGACAATTTCTCATTAAAGAAAATCAATCGAGATTCAAGATGGCGGCCATGAAAAATATACCCTCCACAAGGTAGCGCCTTTCACCTAGTACCCATTACTATGTATTTGCTTTCATTTCTTTCAGCAATTCAAAAATGTATTGGCATTTCAACACTTTTTATCACTATCCGCAGACAAGAATTTGACTATTGTATCATCAATATATCCCTAATAAATTGCGCTTGGGTTGCAAAAGTTTGCATGCACACATATTTTGACATCCTAATCACGACGCAAGAAAAAAATCATTACTTTCTTCTACCCCATGAGGATGTTTGCTTATTAGCTGTGCCAAACTAATCATATGCATGATTCGTCACAATACAAACGTACTGTGGGTTTTGCCGTACCTAAGAACTGCGGTTATCAGTGTCGCCAACATAATTTATAAACTTTATTGCTTACGTATTTAAAATGCTATCAAAGGACCGGAGTATTTGCCATTTTTAGTGCAATCGCATTTCTAACTTGTTTTCTTAAGGAAAGTCTTTATTAAAGAAAATACTGCGAATGTTAAAAATAATATGTTGTTTGTCAGGATAATAAATACTGTATCTTGTAGCTTCAAGCTGTTAATAAATTATTGTGCTAATGTATTCAATAAAATGTAGATAGTTCATTCTACTAATCGTTTATAGATGTCAGCATTTATCTTATTTTAGTTTTCTTCACTTTATTCTAGATTACATAGCTTATGAAATAGACACTCAAATTCTAATATAATGTTTTTGTCCATCAAGACGTGGGCTACTAAATTATTTGAATCTAATATTGTTTGAGTTGTTTTATTAAATTTGTTTTCTAGATTTTGTATTCAAATATTTCACTTAGCCTAGTTAATTTTTCTCTGTTAAGTCCGTGCATAATTTAGTGTGTCTCTGTTCGGGACGCAGGATTCAGTACCAGTAATTAAATAGATTAAAAATGTAATTAAACCCTCCCGAGAAAAAAATATGAAAGGAAATAGCACATCGTTGCAACAAGTATTTTCATCTTTACTGTCATCTCACAATGAGAGATCTGTGGTAATCTTATAACTTAGGACTCAGTTAAGTTATTTTTAATTAGTTACAAGTTTCAAATTATGATTCTTGTCACTGACATATTATTGAAATACATTTTTAAAATGTCTTGACTTTACTTACGTTTTTATTTGTTCGAGAAATTTAAAATTTGAATGCCACACAACCTTAATATTTCACCAGAAATTTATATTCATTCTAAAGTTAGTTCTACCAGGTTAAAAAATCAAAATAGTACTTTTAGAAACAACTACGTTTTTTTTTGTTCTCGAAGGTGCGTTTTCTGAATGATACAATATTTATCACTGCTTTTGCTTCTTTGCTGACAAGAAATGAAATACTGAGAAACTATTACTTACTCGTTTAGGAGCTACAGAGTAGTTTAAAAAACAACTTTATTTCATCTGATACCATTCTTATAGGAAATAGTTGAAAAATATTTTTTGAAAATATAATTTCTTCCAATCTTTTGTGAAAATACTTAGGAAATAGGAGCAGACACATTCTACAATTTATGAACTTGTCAAAATTTCTAATATCAGGAACCTTGAAACGATTTGATATGTTTAAATGTGATGTACTATATGATTTCGTAATTCAAAATATTTATTATAAACTACCATGTTTGGAGTTGCAACAATTAATATTTACGTTTACAAATAATTTAATTTTAAAACGCTCAATGCTTTATAAGAAGTGAAATAGTGGAGTTCGATAAATACAATGATTACACTTATATTTTGCATATTTAAATTAGATTCAATAAGTCATGCATTCGTAGTTTGTAAATATGTTGTGTGTGACAATTTGTTGTAGCCATTGTGTAACGAAAATAAAATTAGGTGACGAATTTACTAATTTTCGAAACAAAATAAAATTACTGTAACTGTATTTTTTACAAGCCACTACAGAATGTAGTCAGTAATACTTATCCGATTCTTTGTTGTAGTGATCCAAATGTTTTGCTCCTCCATTTTCTAGTGATCCATATTCGGGAAACCAACTCACTTGTCCATTGCAGACTGCAAGTAGCAACCTTGTGCAAGTAGGAGGATGAACCACAAACAGGTCTTCCTGTCCGATCTTCAGGACCCAATATTCTGAAACCTACAAATACATTTTCATTAACGATCGGAAAGGATAATATAGAAATGGTTTGAGTCATAGTTTGTGTGTGTTCTCAGTGGGTGGAAAGTTTCGTAATTTCCCCTAAAAATCTAGAATTCCATGAATTGATTGCCAGATGAAACATTGATTCTGGATCTACTTTCAGCAGTAGATCCCGCTATTGGGATGTCATACTATGCAAATCAAGAGCACGCTTATGAAACGAAATCTTCAGGTCAAGCATTTATCTCCAGAGAGACAAACAATTATCACTGTTGTCAACATCTTGTGTGGCGACTTAGTCTACAGAAAGGATACTGCATAAACTATTATAAATAAGAATGATGTTAGCTGTTAACCTTTCGTTGAGAGCTTATTTCACAATAAATTTTACGTTGGAGTAAATTCTTGGGCCTACTAGACTTCAGGAAAGTAGAGCAGAATTACATTTATATTTATTTTGCATCTGCTCTGCAGGTTGTCTCTTTCATAATATATTGCATTCAATATAATTTTAACAAGCTATAAATACAGTTAAGGGGAACAAATCAGAGAAGATGAACATTGCATTTTTAGGTCGTTTTGTATTTTCAAATTTACATTTGTTCGTTCCATTCATCTTGAAGAACACATTTTTTTCTAACTTGAAAAGAAAGTTCTGCTCATATTGAGTGATGCGTTTACAGAAATCTAATAATGTACGCAAAATTCTTCTAAAAATTTCTACTAACTGGATTAGAAGGGTTACACAGCTACTAAAAGTTCAAAAGAATTGCTATTCAAGGAATTGAACGACGAGCAACGTTGAGTGTGCTCGTGGGATTTCAGAGAAGAAATTGGAATGACGGAAGTAGGAATGATTTTGTGAGTATACGAAGGAAATATGTTGAATCAGTAGCAATGAATGTAGAATCAGTAGGGAAGAAGACAGAAGAAGAATCTAAAGAAATTCATATGTATGAGAATGGATATAAGAACACTACAAATGAAGTGATTATGTTAGTGAAAAAGCACGAGAATTCTATACGTAAACTCTCATTTGAAGTGCGTGCGAACAATAGGGATGAAGGTATATAAAAATGTTTATAATATTTTCAAATACACTTAATTACACTTAAATACTATGGCCGAAATGCAAGTTAAACAAGGAACAGAACATGTTAATGAAATATCACGAGTTGCCCAGTAACCCAGTAGCTCTTTGGATACTACTCCGGACAAGAAATGACCATGTACCTTATTTCGAATCTGATTTCAAAAGTACTAGACAAGTTAAGCACAGTTGAAGATGGCTTAAACTAACTAATATAAGTTAAACTAAACCAATTCCATATAACGTAACCTAATCTGCACTGTTTATGAACAATTCGGGAGAGTATCTAAAGAGCAGCCCATAGGTTGATCGAAATGTTGAGAACATATGCAAAATGTACACCTTTTGGTCGTGTTTGGTTAACGTAGAAAAGGAATGCATTCACACATTTTGTCAACGTAAACTAACCTGATACTACTTGGGTTGAATGTCTAATTACTGTTAAAGAATACATAATTATGTACTTCTGAGTTACCTATACAGCTTAATCTTCAACATTTATTTTGAAATGATTTTGCTCCGAAGCCTGGAAGTTCGTCGTGTAAAAAAAGGATTATTTCTATTGAAATATGGCCGACATCATTAATACGAGGTTGCTATATGAACGAAACAGTGATAAACAATAACGCTTTTGAAAATACAATAGTGTTGTTGATAATGTTTTAAATTAGTAAAATCATTGAAGAAAGTTTAACATTTATGTCACAAGGCAAACATTTAACATTATAATAAATGAGAGTAGTAAGTGTGATTACTTTTTTTCCCAGTTCAGAAATATTATTTAAAAGTTATAAGTTGTGAGTTTGATCTACTTGATATATTTACCTCAATGTACGAGCTAAATACCTTGATAACACCGGGAACGTACCCTGAACATTAGTAAACTATTACCACAAGAAAATTATTTACCACGGGACAATATCTATCGGTTATGTTGCGGGATTAGTTCGCACAGACTGTTAAATTGACAATGAAACGTGTTTCCGATAAAAGCAGAATTTTGTACATGGTGATTTAGCATTGACTTATAATGGCCTGTGAATCTTATGCTTGACTATATATAGAATGTGGGATGACGTCGTAGAAACATTTGCTGTAACGAAGGACAATTAAAATCTTATATAACTCGCTTAATCAATAACGCAGGAGGACCTGAGTTCACACTTGGCTGTGAGTGTCGAGGTAACCAAGATTAACGTCTAGGAGGTTAGCGAGGAGACCAAACGGACGTATAAGCTTAATTAAGACATGAACATTAACGTGGAGACTCGATACACCCAAGTGCTTAACGATTCACTGATTAAGGGAAAGGCATTACGTCTGAAATGAATTATAGATAATGAATAGAGATTTGCGAAAAGGTTTAAAGAATTAGGAAGAGCGTCTCTTGCAGTGATTTCGCCAGCCCCCTTCCCTATGGGGGTGTTTACCCTAATGTCTTGACAACACCCCCCGAACTTTAAAATCTTTGCCATGAAAAATCGATAGAAACCGTACGAAAGTGCAGTTACGCCCTCGGAATTTTTACTATACACCCTCCCCAAACTGAAAATCCTGGCGGTAACCCTGGTCTCTTGCTAGTTTTTATAAGAGGTAAATGTTATATTAAGTAATAAAAGAAATTTCAAAACCAGTAACCCAAGAGGAGAACAGAATGTGAAAACATAACTATTTTTCCACAAAATTACTACCCACGACTATAATAAGAAATTTAATAAACGAAATCAGAGCTTCTGGATAAGAATCAAGAGGGAATCTAACAGAGAAAACTGGTGGGTGAAGATGCTACAAGGACCACGCTGAACGCGTATTGACCAACAAATTTGGAACATCTAACATAAATAGTTTTCACCCAAAACGACTGACTAACATACAAGATCTCAACCAAACGAATTCTAACCCATGGAAAATAAATTTAAAATATTCATCAGCAAACGTAAATGGAAACACTTGAAAATGGTGCTTTTGAGTACCAAAATCTGAGCAAAACTACGAGATAAAAAAGCTGTGGAAGGAAACAGGAAATGAAAACCACCAGGTTAATCGATGGAAGAATGGTGCTATAGAGTTGACAGTCTACACCATGAAGGATACCAGAAAGAACGGAACTTGAAACCTCACGACCCAGGAGAGGGGAAAGATGCAACTTGACGGTGACTAATGTATCAGAGGCCAAGCAACATTACTGTGACATAAGCGGGAGGGAGACCCTAAATAGAAACATTCAAATACAGAGATACAACTCGAATAAAAAAAAATAAACAACAAAACAAACTCAAGGGACCACAATAGATCTGTAATGGAAATCCTTGAAATCGATAAACTCATGGAAAAATCCATATATTAACTCATTGAAATCCACTAGGTGCAAGGTATACACATATTGTACACACTCCCCTACATTTAGATAGAAGCGCTCTATTTGAGTTATCTAATAGTTAATAGAGATGTACAGGGTAAGTCAAAATGATGGACCCGATTTCATAAATTTATTTTGTGAAATATAATGAACATATCTTAATGTGAGCTACGCGCAAGGAAAGGCAAAAGTTCAAAGTTTAGTTGAGTTTAGTTTATGTCCCGCGTGCTTGCATTGTCTACCGCTACGCGGCGCTAGAAGCAGTTAACGAAAATGGCGCTGACTGGAGAGCAGAAATCGTTCTGTGTGATGGATTACCATGTAAACTACTCTGTGATGAGTGTTCAACGGCATTTCCGTACCAAGTATGGCAGAGACCCACCTACTGGAAAAAACATTCGTACGTGGTATGAAAAAATCAGAGATACGGGCTGCATCTGTAAGCGAAAATCGACTGGCCGTCCTTCAGCTGAGGAAGAGACAGTGGAACGTGTTCGCGCCAGTTTTGTGCGGAGTCCACAGAAGTCTACATACCGGGCAGCGAGGGAACTTGAAATGCCACAGAAAACTGTATGGCGAATTCTGCGGAAACGTTTACAAATGAAATCCTATCGCTTGCAACTGCTACAAGCCTTAAGAGACACTGATTATGCTGCTCGAGCGTCTTTCTGTGCTGATTTTCTCACGTTAATGGAAGAGGATGGGTTCGCCGAAAGGTTACGTTACAGTGATGAAGCGGTGTTTCACCTTTCTGGGAATGTGAATAGACACAACGTAAGGATCTGGGGAACTGATAATCCCCACGCAGTTGTGGAACACCAACGCGATTCACCCAAGGTGAATGTGTTTTGTGCCATTTCCCCTGAAAAGATTTATGGGCCCTTTTTCTTCCTTGAACCTACTGTGACAGGACATGTTTTTCTTGATATGCTGCAACAATGGTTCCTTCCACAGCTCGAAGAGGATAGTGCAGATTTCATTCTTCAATTGGATGGTGCCCCTCCGCATTACCATGGCAGCGTTCGGGATCATCTCAATGAGGCATTGCCACAGCGCTGGATAGGCCGTGCATCTCAGGAGGATCGAGTTCTCATTCGTTGGCCACCTCGTTCCCCCGATCTGACCCCGTGTGATTTCTTTTTGTGGGGTTTCATAAAGGATCGTGTTTATGTACCACCACTTCCAACAACATTGGGTGACCTTCGCGCCCGCATCACAGCAGCCATTGCAGAGATTGACCGTGACACACTACACAAGGTTTGGCAGGAGATAGACTATCGGCTTAATGTGTGTCGCGTTACGCGAGGTGCTCAGAGCACTTGTGATGTGACTGAAAAAAACTTTGGGAGTTACCCTTCTTACCACATGAATTACATTCAGATATGTTCATTATATTTCACAAATAAATTTATGAAATCGGGTACATCATTTTGACTTACCCTGTATACATAATGTACACACACCCATGCACAAAAACAGATAAGAACTTAAGCTTTTAAATATTAATCACATACGGCAAAATAATGGCCACACAAGTAGAAAATCCGTATCTACAAACGGGACATTTAGTCGATGTTAATCTATACACGATAAAACTCCTTTAAGCTTTGTATTTTGGACCACTTAAGTAACTAATGACTTCCGCCTGTCATGATTCCAGAGCAATACCACGAATATATCATACCCGATGGTAAAAATTGGAATGTATCGTGGATTTATTTTAATTAGCGCAATCGATTCTTAGAAGGTATACGACTCATGCTTACATAAAGAAATGAAAAAGGTCATTAGTACAATAGCGAAATTAGCTTCTGCTTTGGAGTTATTTAAAAATTCGTGAAAATAGCTTCAATTTGACTGCATTTTAACAGTTAATTATTCAGGTAGAAATGTAAGAATTTAAAATTTAAAAAAAATCGTAAATTAAACTTCGTTCTTCTCTATATTGACATAAACTATTGGTTTGTTTGTTAATAATCGATCTCACGCCCTGACAAGCATTATAAGAATCGACTACACAATTATGTCAGTGCGTGACGCTCCCCATATAAAAAGTACTATACACTGCAGAATACCTGATGAAAAATAAGGTAGTTAAGGAACATTTTAAAAATATCTACAATGAATAATAATAATAAAAAAAAAATCTACTTCAACAATTTCGAAATTTTATAGACATTTTAAAATATTCTCCATCGTCCCGTTTCATTAAACAAAACATCCTTTTCTTCTTGGTATTCTTATAGTCAGCGTAAAATTATCAATAAATTCAATGTGTGTTTCAAATAACTGCAGCAAGATTCAGATGGAAACAAAGGATAATACCGACGAAAACAATTGAGGAGCAAAACGCGTTCTCAGTGGGTGAAATAAAACAGATGTTGCATTCAGTGTGAAGGTAGTTAAATTGTGAACTTAATTAAATTTATGTTCTACGCATTCAAGATATTTTTTTGGAGCTGCTGTACTAAAAACAATGAAAATAATATAATCATATGAAAAGAAAGGAAATAACAATTATCTTCTTCCTTTCTTATTCTCAGAAACCAGGGAAATCTTAGTGTGCAGAAAATATCTTTCAGGACACCGGGACTCAGATTTTGATTAGCTATAGTAATGAATTTTTTGGGACGAATAGCTTAGCTAGCCAGATCGTGCAAGTACGTTAAAGGTACGTCCTGTCCGATACATTTGGATGTCAAAGGGACATCGCATTAATCTCATGTGCATTCCCTCAGACGTCCACGGGATGTCGAAATGCTTGCCTTGGTTCCGAAACTAAGATTCACATTGGAAGTGAGCATGACATGATTATGATACATGGTATTTCAAAGGGTACGTTCTAGGACATTTTTAATCAATCATATTTCCCATGGACATCTAAGGGGTCCTCATTTGATTTCCCATCCTTATCTGGGGAATGCTTGCAAGACATTAATGAGGATGTCTACGCGACAATACCCATAAGCGAAATTTCGATGGGCGAAAATCAAGAACAGAAAAACAGTTGATTATTAGTATACATATTTGGTTGGAACTTGTTCGTTGCCCTGGCGTTGATGTTTTAAGTTGTTTGTAAATTTTCCATCTGACTGCAACCGGATTAAACTTTAGACTTCCGATTTGTATCTCGTCCCTCTATCCACAGGACTATCGTGTTAAACCTATGAAGGCTGCTTCGTCAATTATTGTTTCCTATTCTGTCCCGTCTCGTAAGTCACAACATTGCAGACGTATGGCATTGTCATAATGTCGGAATACGCTTGGAGTTCTTGTCTGCGTTGGCAGAGAACCACTGTTGAACCCCAAGTTAATCAGGGAACCATAAATTATGTTACTTTCTGATTAAGAAACTGATAAGTAAGTGCATAATAGCACCACAAGAAACGCCTAGAAACGTGTTATAATACAACCGTACGTATTGAAGGGTGCAGGGAAAACAAAATGGGCCCAAACTATGTGAAATTGATATTCTGATGTCATTTCATTCATAGTCATCTTAATCATGGAAGAGCTGACACCAAGCCACTTTCGGTTAAACAGCCTGACCGCATTTTTTACGTCCGAAAATACACACCGGTACACAAACGGGTATATCGTAACATAACGTTTACTGTTTGTATCGCGTATGATAAAAAAAACACTTACCTAATTTTCTAACCTACGACTGTGAATTGTATAATTCATTTTCCAGTGCGTAAAAAAAATGAATACCTAATCTGACTTTCCTAAATTATTTAATTCAAACATAGTATTTCTCGAAAACAGCAAGGAAGAAAATGTAATGTTCCTTAAAAAAAGAAATACAAATAAAAATAAAATATAAGTTTAGATGGAGTAGTTTCAAACCAGAGCCCACCAGCACACTGATCCGATGCGTTGTCCTTTTAATTTTGTTCTCCCTAAGCAAGGCTTTACTGATTCACCTTGACATGCCTTTTAAACTGTATCGTGAAGAACGGCAGTTCTTCGAGTGACGCTGGCAAAGGACACTTTCAGCGGCACTCAGATAGTATACAGTTAGTTTCGGATCTACCGAAGTATAAGTCCGATTTTGATGCTTGAACTCACATTTGAAAGATCTTTCCAATACTAAGACACAGGAAAAAATTGGGTCGGTAGGATCTCCTTGGGACCCCCAGGGCGCTTTGAAAAAAATATCAAAATTTCAAATCTTTTAGGATAGTACTGACCCCAGACCATATAGGCGGCCGAAACTTACTGGATCTTATTCTACGCTTCAATACGTTTCAAACAGTGTACCATACGTTAAAATCGGTAGAGCCGTTCAAAAGTTACGACTTTTTTTAACCGAATCACAAAATTTTCACAAATGATAGAAAGATATGTCCGTCATTCTGTGTGTCTTTTTGTTTTAGCCCCAAATGGGCGGTACCGGAGGTTTTTAGGGATCCTCACTCATGATATTGGGGCAAATCAAAGCTTAGATTTTTGATAGGAGTTACGGTTTTCGAGATATGGAGCAAAATCGATCTTGTATCCTTCCTCCATAGTGACACGTGCCACTTTTTATATACGAGCCCGTACGGAGAACACTCTCCGCCGCTGCTCCACTCATCTGGGCATGACGTAAAGGAGTAAAACGTAGAGATACATGACCGTACCTATTTTCATCTAACCTCCACGTTCCTATGGTGAGTAATTTAAAATGTACTTTCTGTCAAGAATATAAATGCATATTGTGCGCGGGATTGCATCCTGCCCCTTATTGCTATGAGAAAAAAAGGCTACACATTATCGGTTATCCACCTCGTCCTTTAATCGAAACAAACGTTGCTTTATAGGCAATAGTCTTCAACAAAATCATTCAACATTTACTGACTTATTGCAATATACTAGGAATGCTATAAATCACGTTTAGAAGCAGGAATTACTTTTCTTTGTTACAAGACAGGAGTCCTTGTAGACCACCGTCCGTTTCCAATAATATGTTTCCATCACTGCAAGCGCGAAGCCTTGGTAGCCTAATAATTAGCGTTCTTGACTCGACCACTTGGGTTCGCGGATCCAAATCCCGGTCGAGTGTTCTTGATAAAAAAATAAAAATAAAATTGTGTAAGTTCGGAAGTTGAAACCCTGAGGAACACAATATGTTTTTTTTTTAAAAAAAAGCTTTTAATTCAAATTACTGTATTTTTTAATTTTTTTATAGGCAGTCTTACAAAATAAGTGATAACAGTACAAAACCCCGTTTGGGGTAAAAGGAAAAGTGACGCAAGAATTCTACTCACAAAAGAAGTGATATCTATTTTGCGAGTGACTTTCTTTGTTTCATTATGGCGAAAGTATTGCATTTGTAATAAAATTAAGAGACAGTCATAAAGAGACACAAAGAAAGTGAATCGCAAAATAGATATCACTTCTTTTGTGAGTAGAATTCTTGCGTCACTCTTCCTTTTACCCCAAGCGGGGTTTTGTACTGATAGACTGATACTCTTAGAACTAAGTTAAAATCACACACACAAACATCCATGCCCGAGACGGGATACGAACCCACGATCTTGAGGGTCAATGGACTAGCACACTAGTCCACTGGAGCACCTTGATCGGCTCCATTAGGCTACAAAACCAGTTATTTATGAAGGTTTTCCGAATGATATTTGTAGCTGTTAACGTAGTGTGTATTTGGGCGTGCAAAAATGCTAAAAGCGGGTGATAAATGGGCCAGAACCAATTCATAGGGTTGTATGTTTCTAAATGAGTGCTGTTTTGTGTGCACGTGTTATTAATTCCTTACCATTTAAAAAGAAAGTCACATACTTTATGGTTCCCTAGTGAATTTCAATTTATTCATATGCTTTTGGCACCTTTCATTCAGGCCGGGATCTGGTAGATAAGGTATTAACCAGGATATTTCCCAGCATTTTCCTGGTGAAACTGTGGGAGACGCTGAAAAACGTCAGTCAGGAGAGTCAGCTGCATGGTTCGAACCCGCGTACCTACCCATTGCCTATCCAAAGTCCGCGACGTGGACTACGAGGATTGAATTTGTTTTCTAGTTACTGGTCTAGTGACGACATGGCCTCGATGATCCGCGCTCATCTTTGTTTCTCTGTATTGAAAGAGCATTAGCCGTGGGGTTTTTGTCATCGAAGTTTGTAACAACAAAACAGTTCCGCATCGTAAATCGCACTGGTAAAACAATCGGGAGTTGTACCGCACTACGTGTCGCGTACAAAACTGAATTAATTTTTAATGGCATTTACACACAAACAAAACAACATATCTTTGAATTTTGCATTACTGCTTTCATTTGATAAAAAGTCACATCTCATCACTGCCTCATTCCATGTTCCTCGAAGCTTTTTTCTTAGCTTTTAAAAGCGTTTTCGAGCGGTGCTTCTTTCTCTGCTAGAAGAACGATACCGTGCAATTTGAAATGTTTGAATTGTCTTCTTTCTCTATCATTAATTCTTTATATAGGTCTACTTTCTGAAGGAAAAATATGTTATTCAAATTACTAAGGAAAAATACAGTGTTGTAAGGTTCTTAGATAATGCTAAAAGGAAGACAGCAGCTTCAAGTGTGTAACTTAACTATATGCACTGAAATGAATTGTTATCCAGTCGGTTTAAAAATATTAAAGATACAAGTGACGTCATAAACAGTGCATGTCAAAGGCAAACTGTGCACCCTGCTGGCCCGGAGGTGAAGGAGATTTATCTTAATGGATTGCAATATTGTCCTGCATACTCTCTTCAATAAAGACTTAATTCTCAGTTCTTTTAATATTGCGACAGACCTCGCCGTAGTTTTTGAATTGGTTTATAAAGTGACTTTGTTTACGTAGATAAACTTTAATATTATAGGCCTATATAATATTTTTATGGTAGCATTTGCGTCAATATATCCATGAATAAAATAACATGTATTTTTTAGTTTTTTTCGATATGCATAATAAAGCTATTCGATCTTTTCAATGTTTATTACATTAAAAGAGCATATGGTCTAGCCCAGTGTTTTACTACCTTTTAAAACTCACAAACCGGCAAACCGAAAAGCTTTGAAAGACCGATAAGATGCCAGTAAGTTAGTGGTTTATTTGACGTTCAAAAGTTGACAAGACATCTTCAGATTCTAGATTCTTTGGGAAAGAAATTTAAACTTAAATCTCAATTTTGAACTGTCGAAATCTACGAAATATGTGTTAAATTATTAAATGTATTCATTTGTCGAGAACCGACAATAACTTCGCTGATCGGTACTGATACGTGGACCAGTGGTTGAAATCCACTGCTCTACCTTACATCAATGATATTTTCATCTAGAAACTGTGTTGACATTTTAATAACGTAGCTTTTATTTTAATCAAACAAGAACTGCGGACTTATTATAAAATAAAGTAACAATTAAGAAGAGTGATTTGTTACTAATTGTTATTAAAATAACGATTCCTGTCATTTTTAAAACAATGAAGATAACCATTTCTACGCGTGAGAGTACTAAAAAACCACGTAAATATTTTATTATTCTTAGTCCTTATTTTATTAATAAGATAAATTTAGTTTAGTTTTGTTTAGTATTTCTTTACATTAATGATAATTTATTTGCCGTGTAGCCATTAGTTACTTAATAACTTGAAAACGAGTCTTTCAACATTGGGATGGACTTTAGATACTCCCGGGAATTATAATTGTTGGATCTGATCTAACCTAACCCTGACTTAATATTAAACTAAATAAATAATACTTTAAAAATTGCATGTAGATAATATTTTAAAGCAATTTTCATAAAATCAATGACCACCTTTTTGTTTTCTCGCAAAACTCCATTCACTCTTCTCTAAGCTTTCAAAACACATCAAAAAGAAGACTTATACTAGTACAGCAAATCTTTATCATGATTTCTTGAGAACTTTTAACATAAGAAAACTTAATTTTTCAGCAATTTTAAAATATGTCCGCCATTGTTTTCTTCTCGCAAAGCCTCCTCAAAAGATTTAAGGGAGGATGTAATAGTTTTTGCCACTTGGAACAAAATTGACTAATCTTGCTTAATTTTCTGTTGAAGCATTTTAGTTTCTGTTGAGAATACTTGTATTAAAGTGCAACACATCTGCGCAGACATTTAGAGTTCTTCCTCTCATAAGCCTTGCGTGACGGGAGTTCACATTTTTAACAACGCTGTCAAGTTACTTGTACCTTTTCTTCGAAACGGTTAGGGGTTCGTTGTTGATTTTAATACCACGTGTTATACCCTCTTGCGTCATTGTGTTGAACTAGAAGTATTACTGTATGTGATATATTAATTGCTTTTTTTTATTAGAAAGAAAACTTAATCAATTGCTCTACAGATATTTTGGGTACATGATGAGCTGATGCAAGCAAATAAAATATTAGCACATTGATGTTAGTTCAGAAAGTTTCGTAACATGTTTGTAGGGCTACCAATTGGAAATTGTCAAATGCATGACAAAACTCCGGAAAAAACCGTGCTTTTATATATAGAAAAAATGCCCGACACAATGAAATTGCAGCAATGAATATTTTTTCTAGGCATAATCCCGTTTGTTATGTAACTTTTAATCTAGTGGTGAAAGTTTTGGGGAAGTTGAAGACAAAAATATTCATTAGTGATATTTTATTTCTTACCAATTTTTTATACTTTTCGCAATTTCGCGAACGGAGACAAAAATAGTTGAATGCGGTATATAGTACCACCAATCACGCACTCTTTTAGTTGATAAATGTGAAAAATTACCGCTCATGATCATAAAGGTTACCGTGAATAACACAAACAATGCAGAGTTAGATGCAGTAACGTCTTGGTATAATTTCATTTTTAAAACGCCGGACTTATTCACGAAAAAGACAAATGCCGGCCTGATATCTCTAAAAATGGTCAAAAGCAGGACGGTTGGTAACCTTACGTGTATGGAATATAGCTCCAAATTTCATTAGTTTGGTGTTAATTGGCTTTGAATAAAGGTACATATATTTCGACAAATGTAGTCTTGAGATAATTAAATTTAAAGATTTATGTCGAACTACTTCCTCTGAAGAATATCCCAGCTCTCAAAAGGTAAAATTTCCATAAGCTTCATTGGTTTCTGCTTCTTCTGCTTTCTCCTGCATCTCCTTTGCTCTGTTCTTGATGCTCTTATCAGCTTCTTCATCACCTATTCAGACTTTGTTATTCGTTTCATATCTATAGATCACAGTATTTTGACAATGTATGTCCCACTTGGAGTTTCCATCTTCTTGAATAGAACTATTAGTGCTGAACAACCATTATTAAAAGACAAAGCAGTTGAACTACTTCCGATCCAGAAAAAAAATCGTTTTGGGACTTGGTTGCTAAATCAAAGCATTGAAACTTTCATTTTGTTTCTGAGGTTCACCATTTTTCCAAAGGGTAGGCATCTGTAAGAGCTCTGTAACAGCTGTACAATACTTATGAAAAATTAACGATCATCATTAAGGAGGCCAATTCAATCGAACCTAATTGCAAAATGTGCACACATAATGTATACATCCACTCACACAACTACATACTTCTTGAGAGTATACAAACATGGTGCACTGATTGCCACATAGGCAGAGAACACGTATATTAAAAAGGCTAAATACAGTGGAAATTGATCCACTACATTCGCCATGAAGACAATACATACAGTATATATCCTCTACAAACAGAAACTTCCAGCTAGAGTGAATAGAAGGACCAAGCTCCAAGCCTCGCCCATACCTAAAATAGTTAATGGTACATGGCAGATCTTACTCAATTTATTTGTAACATTAAAGGAAGAAGTAACAAACGAGGAGAATGATGTAAAATGAAACTAAAAAAATAATAAAAATTGGTTATATTAACTCCCAGAATCCAACCGACACATGAAATTAATAACTTATTTGAAGAGGTTCCATGTGTCATAGGCACATAAAATTTGGAAGACAAACTTTAAGAGCCATATATTCTGAAAATATAATTATTGAAAACTCGAAAAGTTTGACCCCAAACGTTCACACCCCTTCTTAAAGACGACAAACGACCAAAGTTTAGCATGATTTGAAAATCACGCTAATTTGACATGGGAAATCCAAGATATTCAATAATATTCATAAATATAATGGACACTATTTTGTTTTTCGCCATTCTTGCTTCACTAATTTTCACATCAGAGCATGCTGACAATTCGTGAAAAGAAGGTAATTATAGATAGTTGCGCGAGGTGGTATGTGGAAAGACATCTCTTCGTTGAGCGTGTAATTAACGATTGATCTCGCTTCCCTTGACACTGTTGAGTCACAGGCAAATTTCTAAAATGTGGGTAAGTGAAAGTGTACGTTCCTTTAGGAACTTGCCGACCATAATTTATGGTGTAAAAGGTTGTTGCTTTGAAGCTTCCTTTCGTTCATGGTTTGAATATGATTGTTGAAAGATCGGTTCGATCAACATTCAGATTTACTTAGACAAATGCGCGTCACACGATATTATAATGCTAATCAAATATGTTAATCATATTTAATATTTTTGTGTTTTATTTTGACCACTAGAAAATTCCGATCGCAGCCGTTACAAAGGTGTACTTTGAGACGAAAGTGAAGATGACCTCGCATTTTCAAAATGAATAACACCACGTGGCTGCTTTTCTCCATGATCGTTACTTAATTTGATCAGTTTTTTGTTCTCAGGGACAGCGAGTATAAACAAAAAACAAACCGAAACAAAATCAACACAAAGTCCATCTCACCAATACCAATTTGATATATTTCATTTTTGGAACTAAATATTCATATGTGAGGTTCCTCAAACAATAAATAATTATTTTAAAAAAACGTCCTCAATTACCATCAAACTTTTAAGTCTGGGCTGTAGTTCGTTGTGTCGGTAGTCTCAGAATGTGATCGAGTGATCGTATGAGGATGCAGAACCCGAAGTCCTGTCTTTAACAACATCTAGATCACGTAGACTCCTCGACTCTTGGTTGGTCAGAGTGCAGTGGTATCACTCCCCCTGTGAATATTTATGAGAAATGAATATTTTAAAATAGAACGTTTCGCCTCACATACCTTTGTAGAAAAAGTTCATAAATACGAACTGCGCATGCTATACTTTCGATGTACATACACTCTTAATAATATCGCTTTCGATTAGTCGTGGAATGTCAGGAATGCTTTCAGGTGGCTATAACTGTTACCACGTACACGCAATGTTATTTATTTATTTATTAGAAGTTACCACGGATACAGGAAACGTCATTTTACACCGTTCTTGTAACAAACAATAAACAATAACAGCAATACAAATAATATAACAACGAAGACTTATGCAATAGGAAATAATATCAAGTTTTTTTTTCATTCATTCTAGATTCATATATCAAGCCTTTAGAAATTTACTTTTACTGAGGCAGAAATCTGGTAGCAAAGGAAGAGTATTGTAAAAATGTAATAATCTATATACAAGAGATCGCTGGACCAAACACAATCTCGGTTTTGAGAGGTAGAAATGATGTTGTGAACGAGAATTTTGTCTGAATACTCTTAGGTTAAAATGTGGAAGAAGGTCGTTGGTCCTGATTGGGGCCTGCATTATTTTATAAATACATTTTAAGTCATTTAGTTTTCTTCGAGTGTCTATGTTTTTAAGTCAAGAAAATTCAAAATGTCTAAGGTTAGATTTGTGTTGGAGGTTGGGTACACTGTGTTGTACAATGCGGATAAAGAAATTTTGGACTTTGTGCAATTTAGATAAGTTGGTTTCACAAACCATAGAGCAGATAGATGAACAATATTCAATAGTAGGAAGTACACAAGTGACAAAATATGACCGAAGAGCTCTGAAATCTTGAATATCGGTAAACCTGTAGAGAAGTCCAAGAAGTTTGGGTGCTTTAGAAGTTACGAATTCAATGTGAGGTGTAAAATTGTGTTTTTCATCAAATATGATACCCTGGTCTTTGTAATGGTCTACCCATGGTATATTAGATGAGGATAATGTGTACGTACATTTTGTGTTATGGGTTTTGAGAGAGAAACGCATTGCAGCAGTTTGCAAAGGATTGACTTTCAGTGACCAATTATTGCACTACATTTCAACAGAATCTATAGCGGCTTGAAGGAAGAAAGTATCTTCTGTAGATTTAATTGTCTTAAAATTTTTGCAGTCATCAGCATAAAGAAGTACAGAGCAGGAATTATCTATCTTTTCACATAAGTCATCAATGAAGAAGTAAAATAAAACTGGCCCTAAGGAGCTTCCTTGAGGGACACCTGAAAGCCTGGGGAGCCACTTGGATGTGCTACCAGAGAAGACGACACGTTGTTCTCTGTCAGTCAAGTATGATGTTAGAAGCTGAAGGAGGGGTCCATGTATACTAAATCTGGAAGCAAGCATGTGTATAAGAAGTTTGTGATTGACAGTTTCAAATGCTTTGGAGAACTCTAGGTATATGACGTCAAGTTCTTGTCTATTTGCTAGGGTATCCGTGGCGTGAGACAGTAGGACAGCTAAGTTGGTTTCACAGGATCCATTCGGTACAAAGCAATGCTGGAAGGGAGAAAGAAATGGGAGGACATGATTTTGAATCCTGTCTGTGATGATTTTTTCACAAATTAAACCGAGGGCAGAAAGAAGGGAAACAGGTCTATATGAACTAACACAGGATTTTGTACCTTTTTTGTAAACCGGAGTAATATTTGCTTGTTTCCAGGAGTTTGGAAAATAACCCTCCGAGAAGCACCTATTGAAAGGAATGATGAGAGGTGCAGACAATGGTTATGCTTGTTTAATCAGAAATATGGAATTTATTTTGTCAGGTCCGGAGGCTCTGGAGGATTTGGGAGATGTTAAAAGGCGATACACTTCCACAGCGGTTGTGTTTATATCTGATAGGCAATGGGGAGTTTTAGACTTTACATCAGAAAAAAATGGAGGATCTGAATAAGCATTAAAATTGTCATAGAAGCAGTCTTTAAATAAATCAGTCCTTTCGTTGAATGAAGCAGTACGTTTACTGTATGAAACTAGAGATGGTGGACCTGAGTTTTATCGCCTGCAGTTTATGAGAGACCAGAAGCATTTAGGATTGATTATAGCTTGTGATGAAACAGATTCAATATAATTATAATTTTTCCCAACATTAGCAAGATGATCGTAGATAGTTTCCTGACATGTCTGGAGGAAAAGCTGATCGTATCTAATCGTAACTGATCGTATCAGGCTGAGCAGAGGCAGCAGATTTTTCTGAGGTGTTGGGCGTATCTTTTTCTGGATTGAGCATATTGTAATTGTTTTCAAAACCGACCAAGGAGGCTGTTTCATGAGATCTTTTATATATTTTATCTGATTTCTTGGGTAACTGGTATCCATCGATGTTCATATCTGAATCTGGTTCGCTGTTGTTTGGAGAGGCAATAGATGTGGATGGCGCTGTAGGTGGTGGTTTTGTTGTGTTGGTAAGAAGGCCAGGGAAAAAGGGTCAAATGAGGTGAAATCCGGGGGTGGCAGTACTCCCTTGGTTAGTTCCCTCTTCCCTGGATTGGTCTTCTCTCTTGTTTTGATAGAAGAACTTATGGCCTGGGTGTTTGTGGTGGCCAGTTTCCGTTTGCATTCCTTAAACTGAGGCATTTTTTAACTTCAAAAGTGTATCTTTATCATATTTAGGTTCAAATGGGACTGTAAAAGTTCCGTCGTTTTCGCTAGTTGCTGCAGCGATTGATGTACTTTTCGAGGCTTTGTAATGAGCTTCCATCTCGCTCTTCCAAATTAGAGTATATCTTGATTCGTAGGGGCCAGTTACGCCGTTAATGCTTTTTAATGTCGCAACAATATACAAGAGCTCCTCACGCAATCACGTGCCAACGTTGACCTCTCTCTCTCTCTTTTCGCTCCATCTTTTCTTTATAGATCTCTCTATATGAGTACGTAAATACTTTGGCCAATGTTATTTTAATTCCCTGCTCTTACTGTTTCCATTTCGTAGTTTATGATGTTGGGATGGTTTGCAAGGAGGGCTCATATAATCATCCACTATCACTCACACCATTAATGCTTCTCCTCCGTTCAATTTTCAACTTCAAGGTGCTAGTCGCCTTCGAGTGACCACACCGACTGACGAGATTAACAGTAAACTTTACACTTCCTCCTTAGCAGGTAATTTAATTGTGACATCGCAGCATTTCCACTTATATATAACAATTTACCCCACTATGCTATGAAACACTGATACAAATTTTATAAACGCACTGACACAATGTATATTGGAGATATGTAACAAAGGACTGACGGGATAAGTGCAAAATTACCTACTGACGTCACTCTGTCGATTGCCCCGTGCTTATGACGAAACAACTTAGTAAAAATGGAAAACTGCATATAATGAGGTTCATGCAGCCACTGTTAGGAGAGGTTTATAAATGTAACTTCACTCGATTGGTTCATTTAAGTTTTGTTGCTGAAAGATCTTAGTTCTTTCGCGTCAATTTCCTACATACACACATGCACTGTAACACAATGGTAACTCTAGTTCCAAGCAGGCGTGGAATAATGTTACGTGGAGGCGACAAAAGCAAACAAAGTTTTAAAAAAATGTTTCAGTTGTAATTTTGTGATGTCGTTTAATTCGAAAGTAAAAACGAACATCTCTTCGCTGACCACCTCTGACTTATCGTTTAAATGGCCTATGTACGCAGGTAGGTGGAAGGCCAGAGATCTGTTATCAGAGCTGAGCGTGATTCAAGCGATTGAAAGATCAACCGTATAAAATAATACTTAGAACGTTCGTAATTGAGGTTCCCAATACAAAAAAGGCATAATGATTAACACAAAAGAAAACGATTACAATACCATATATGGCAATGTGCAAACAATAGGTAAATGATTAACTGACACCGGTAGGCGACGTTTTGCGTAGTTAAAAACAAAGAAAACTGTCCAATTGGAGCTTTTAGATAAATTTAACGCTTAACATTGGGTCTGATATTTCCATAAGCTAACATAGAAAAAAATGAAAGTGATTTTCTTTCTTCCTTTGTTTTTGCATTCTACAGCCGAATAAAATTTATTTATATTAAAATTAAGAATGTGCGATGTTTCACAATTATTACTGAGTGGCTTAAATACTAATTACCATTAATGATTACGTAGATTAATTACTTGAAATCTTCATATAGTATCCATATTAAGATTAAACTCTCAAAAACGTAATTGAATTAGACATTCACAAAATCGCTGGTTACAAGTCCACGGTAATATAGCTAAAACAGAAAGGGAAAGTGCTAAAAAAAAAGTAGCTCGGTACGGGTTACGATGCACAAAACTCAACAATAAAAGAGAATATCGGTATTGTTAGCTACTATTTGGTAAATTTGTAAAATAAAATTTTATTATTCACGTACTATTTAGACATTGTATTACCATATTATAAAGCAGCTTTTAATTTTCAACCTAACAATTATAATAGTTATATGAAAAGCTAGTAGCCATTTTGCAAATAAACTACTTGTGTTTTAGGTATTACTATCAACAAACTATAAAGATTAAGAGCTTTGTGATCTTCATATAAAAACATGCATACTCACAGCAGAAAAAAGTAATGATTTTACTTCAATATCTGTATTTTTTTGTTTCCTAAACAGATACACACAACGTTTCTCTGCAATCAGAGTGCCAAAACCAGTGGAAGGTCTTCCAGGGGAGGAAAATATCGTTCTCTTAACGTAAATGTCTGCCAGAATTTGGACATATAAATTTCCTACTTAACGTAAAAGTCTACTAGAATTGGAACATATAAATGTCCTACTTAACGTAAAAGTTTGCTAGAAGAGGAAAATATGGTTCTCCTATTTAACGTAAAAGTCTGCTAGAATTGGAACATATAATTGTTCTACTTAACGTAAAAGTCTACTGGAACTGGAACATATGATTGTCTTACTTAGGGTAAAAGTCTGATAGAAGAGGAAAATATGGTTTTCTTTAATGTAAAAGTCTGCTAGAATTGGGACATATAAATGTCCTAATTAACGTAAAAGTCTGCTAGAAGAGGAAAATATGGTTCTGCTACTTAATGTTAAAGTCTGCTAGAAATGGGACACAAAAATGTCCTACTTAACGTAAAAGTCTGCTAGAAGAGGAAAATATGGTTCTGCTAGAATTGGAACATATAATTGTCCTACTTGATGCAGCCAGTTTTCCTCTTGTATGTAAATTATAAAATCTGCATATCTTTATGTAAATTTGTTCTACGTTAATATGCTTATTTGTAAATATTTGTGTTATATTATATTTTCTCTTTCTGATTCCCCCCCCCCCCCCTTATCATGGTCGACCATATCACTACTTTCTTTATTTCTATCTTCTGTATGTTATGTTTCTAGAAGTGTTAAGGTTTGATTTAAATGGTTATGTAACAATTAGAGTATATGAAATTAAGTGAATCTGTTTGTGTATGTAAGGTTTGATATCGAGTGGGGATCAATTTGTAATAATTGTGCGGGATTAATGGTGTGATTATTGGATTTATTTCAAAAAAGATATTTCCAATGTTAATTTTTTTGATAGCTTTAAAGTTGCTAATTTCGTGTATGTCAGCGCACCAGAGTCGGGTGTAGCGATGGAAAGTTTCCAGTTAACGGGACTCAGCCGGTTTCTTTATATTCACATGTGCAAGCTTTCTTCATTGCAGTTACCAGAGAAGTCGAGGCTAGGAAATTGAGGCCAAGTGTGTGGACGAGTCCAAATACTGAGAGGTAGAGGACATTTTGAGTCGGGAGCCCGTTTCGTTTCTTCTTCGTTTTTCGTTTTCTTTCCTTTCTATTCGTCTGCTAGGTTCGGTTTTATATTAGCGGGTCTCAGGCATATCGAGGACAGAACAACCCAGCTCTTCGAGGGATGAACACCTCTCGGGGGAACCTCTCACTAGCAATGCGACGACATCGAACATAGAATCAGAAACAGTATTTTTTAACATAGTGAATATTTGAAAAGTTGGTGATAGAATTTGGAAACAGTAAATGTACGAGAGGTGGTAGAGAGGGCAACAGGAGTCTTGGCCAGAACTATGTGCGTGAGTACTATCCTTGTTACCCGAATTTTATTTGAAAGCCAAATCGTCATTTAACAACACCTGGCTCGCGATTTTAAACTTGGGTTGGGAATGTGTACTAATCTCATGTCTCTGTGTTTCAGCACTTGCACACAAGAAGAGAAGCAAAGGTATACGTGTCTCGCACGGTGCTAAAACTGATTACGTGTGAGGAATCAAGTGAGCTAGCTGTAACCCTAGTGTTGCCTTAAAATTGCTAGTAAACAGGATTTCCTCCCGGAACTCAGAATAGTGCACCCACATTGGTTGTGAAGCTGAGCACGTCCAATATGTGTAGGTCTGTCTAAGAGAAGGTGTGCAAGTTGGTCGTAAGTCGCTAATGGTGTGTTAGGATTTTCAATTTTGTGTTTCCACGTACAAGGGGTACGTTCCCGATTAATATTTGTGAAACGAATTTGGGGTTGGGTTCGATTCCCGCGAGAAGTAATTTCGTAACTAAACGATTTCGAATATTAGAATTCCTTAAAATTTGTCCTTTGCCTCCACGACGTCATCATATCCAGAAGAAGATCAAATTTGTAAATATATAAATAAATTATTTTATATCAAATTAATTGTATAATTGGATTAACCTCTCTTGACCTAGTCTATGAGATACTGTATGGTAATTTGCGAGTCCCATTGCCGATATTAGGTTCGAAAACCCTGCTCTAGCTCCTTTGAGCAATTTGAAACTGAACTATCCGTGGCATAAGTAAGTTCTACAGTTAAGAGCAGGACACGTAACTTCATACTTAACGTAAAAGTCTGCTGGAATTGGAACATTTAAATGTAATACTCAACGTAAATGTCTGCTAGAAGAGGAAAATATGGTTCTCTTTAATGTAGAAGTCTGCTAGAATTGGGACATATAAATGTCCTACTTACCGTAAAAGTCTGCTAGAAGAGGAAAATATGGTTCTCCTATTTAACGTAAAAGTCTGCTAGAAGATGAACATATAGTTTTCGTACTCAATGTAAAAGTCTGCTAGAACGGGAACATATGATTGTCTTACTTAGGGTAAAAGTCTGATAGAAGAGGACGTTACATGTGGTGGTTATTTTCCTTAGCAGAAGAATTTCAAAGAAGTCCATACGGACATTTTGCCCATTTGTTTGGAGAATTTATATGACCTTCGGAAGGGAAGACATTTAGAAAACAGCAGCATCATATATGGGCTATCTGTATGTAAATATTTGTTACTAAAAGGACATAATTGTAGGAAAATATATATTTTTTATACATAAATGGAAAAGGGCGATATAGACTCTCCCTTGTGGAAACAATATGTTATGTTTGACGATGATTTCATGTATTGAGGATGTCATGTATTGAACTTTGATATTATAGTTAAAGAAAATTTACTGGAAAATATTATAATCGTTTCTCATTTTTGTTTACTCAAATAAGTTAACTCGGTTTTGTTGTCTGAAAGCAAGTATATTTTCAGTAGTGACATGTATTCAATTCAGATCTATGAAGTTGTTTGATCTGAAAATATTGCATTTACACGTGAACCTAATTATATTGATACTGCAGTTAATAGAATAAATACTGATCTAGAAAATATATATGTCTGGTCAGAACGCAATAGTATGGCGCTAAACCCTAGCAAATCTCAATGCATAATAATAGGGTCCCCAAATATGGTAGCGAAAATTAACAGTCTAGATTCGTATGTTCCGAAAATTCAAATAAGGAACGAAGAAATTAAAAGAGAAAATAAAGTCAAGTCTAGGCATTATTCTCGATGAAACATTATCATGGTCGGAACATGTAAAACAAATATGCAAGTCTATAGAAAAATGCACTCACTCAATATTTTGAAAACTTTCTTCCTTCACGTATTAGAATCACCTTGGTAAAGTCTCTCTTATTTCCGCTCATCGATTACTGTGATATAGTGTATAACGATCTGTCTGTTACTGTAGCGAACAGATTGCAAAAAATGCAAAATAGATGTGTTCGGTTCATTTTCAATGATAAAAAGTATGATCCTGTATCAAGCAGGTTCACCGCACTGGCATGTGGCTAAAACTAAAGGAGATAAGAACGTTTCATATTCTTCTCCAGTTATTCAAGGCAGTCACTTTAAAGTCCCCTCCACATCTAGCTTCCATGCTAAAACCTGTGCACCTCAATCAAAACATAAACAGTTGTTCACACAATAATGCCACCCTAAGGATACCAAAACACAGATCTGAAAGCTATTCGAGATAATTTGCAGTGTACGGCATTCAACAGCGGAACAATCTTCCTTCCGTAATTCGCACAGCCAGTTCATTTGTTGTCATTTTCTTACACTTGCCCATAGCAATACAAAACAATGTTAATTCCGTTGGAAGGTTTTTCTTCCAGAAATAAATATGCTATGTCGTCGATCTCCTTGTACTCTTGGTTCAATTTTACTTTCGTGAGCACAGCACATGGAAATATGTGTTTGTGTGTGTATTTGTTGGTGGGGTTCTGTGTAGGGTGTATGTAGAGTACTTATTGTGGTCATGTCGCGGGAATGAGTGAGGGATGGGCTAGAATGGGATAAAATTAATATTGTACATATTTATTCTTTGTTTGGTGAGTGTTTTTTTGTATTTATATATCTCTGTGTGCTAGTATGTATATATATCATGGTTAGGTGGAAGACAAGACTATTGGCCTCAACTTTGCAATGTTAAAAAAACAATCTAAATAAAATAAATAAATACACTTTTTTCTAATCAAATGTACATAAAACAAATGTATCACTCTGATTCATTAGACGATTTTTGATAAAAGTCGTCACACATGAACATGGTTATGTCCTCATTAATGTCCTGTACCTGACAATTTTCATGAAATGGTTGCATGAAAAAACTGCATTGAATCCATTTTCCACCTGTCTTGCTATTGGCAATTTGTGAATACGGAAATCTACATCCAGGCATCATCATGGAGAAAATTCATATGTTTTTCAGTTTTTGATAAGCCCACATGTTTAAAATTGTCTGATACACCGTAATGTCTGTGCTAAATCACTGGTGGAGTTTTAAATTTCCCTGCCCTTGAGAAAATGGTTCTAGAACAAATCCCCCAATGGTTAAAACTTCCAAACGCTAAAATGAACAAAACCGCAAACTTGAAAGTGGACAATCTTCAATAGTATCGAAAAAGCGCTCAATAGACAGAACAGATTTAGGTTTTACGTTATGCTCTTTACAATATAACATTAGTGTAAATTGATCCCACGAAATCGTCCTTGAACCATGGGCGTCACCAGAAGGGAGCGAACAGGAGAGATAACCTGCCTTAGAAATCAGCTAATAACAGCTTGATTTAAACAAATATACGATTTTTATGAATCCTTTATCTCATTGCTTAGGTGATAGTAGAACAAAGTTATTCCCACTGTTACAAACTCTTGTACCGGCCACTTCCGGTGTCGTCAGTACATATCTAGAACAATGTTCGAACCAGAATTGAAACTTGGTCACTTTTGGTGACATGGACACCCGCCCTCACGTGGCCCGGAGACCCAGTCCAAAACTTGACTCGAATGACTCGATTGACCAGGTCGAAATTTGTTTCGATTGAATGGGATGACTAGTAAAACTGAATGGGGAACTTAAACTAGATGGTTCGAACAGTGTTCTAGTTATGTAGGCGAGTACATATTACAGGAACTGTACCGAAACTACCACAAATATTCGAAACAAGAAATTTAAATTTGAATCTTATTTGATGATATAGTTACTAGTAGAACTGGATTGGGGAGATAAAATAGGTGTTTCGAACATTGTTCTAGAAGTGTCCGGTACAGTGCTACCAAAATTATTCGAATATTCAAAGTTCTCATATCGAATAATATTCCACTGAAAATTCGAATACACGAATATCTGAAACTCTTCGAATGTTATTAGAATTGTCAATATATTTGAAATGCCAGAAATCGTCTAATATTAGAATAGTCATAACTCCAATACTTCACTACTACTAATATTAGTATTAAACCTATTACGTGTGTAATGTACTTTGGATATCAACATCCGGATGTTCATATTAAATCCGGATCTTATTAACCAGATCCGGATGTTAATATGCAGTTTAGGATCGTGGATATTCGGATCTGCACTTCATATTCAAGTTCAGATCTTAGATATCCATATCTGGATTTTGGATATCAGGTTTTAGATGTTCACCTTCAAATCGGATCCAGATGTTCATATGATATAAGGATCTTGGATATCGGGATCTGTATGCTTATATTTATATTCGGATTTTGCATATCCGAATTCGGATGTTCATACTCATGTCAGTTTTTGGGTATTCGGATCCGGATGTTCATATGATATAAGGATCTTGGATATCCAGATGCGGATATTTGTATCAAATTCGCAATTCGGATATCTGGATGTGGATATTCATATCCAGATCCTGATCGGGATATTATCAAATTTGGATTTTGGATATCCAGTTCCTATTCAAATTTGGTGGATATCCAGATTCAAACATGTCGTATATCCGGAACTTCAAAATGAGATCCTTGCTTCCCAGATTCGGATCTTGATCTCCGTATCTTCGGATCCAAATCCAGAGTGCTATGTGTGGATTGCTCTTTGATAATCGGATCTTCGAATTAGATTCAGATGTTGAATACCCGGTGCCGTATATCCGGATGTTTGGATCGAGATGAGGACTTCGAAGATTCTGATCTCTGTGTGGAATATCAAAATCTTCGTACCATCCTCGGAGTTTGGATTACAGGATCCATTCCGGAGTGTAGGGTATCTTTAGTTGTCTCCGATATTCGAATCCGGTTTCGGATATATGGACGGTCGAATCCGGATCTGTCGATTCCAAATTTTATCAAATATCAAGATACACTATTAGTTAATGTTTTCTAATCCTAAAAGCATGCTTTTACACGTCCCAGTGACAGCATTAGACCTGAAAGGAATCTTTCGCCTTATACCAATTAGCTGTAACAAGTGTGGTTTAGACTTTCCCCCTAATCGACGGCAGCTCCATAGTAGCGCGATCTTGTGATAAAAAAAGTTAGGACGAGGAGAACTGTGCTAATCGTGGCGTGGTATGAGATAGAGTAATATAAATTCTTAATGCTTTAATCAATGAGTATCTTGCTTAGTTTTAGAAACATGCTTCTTATTACTACGGTTTTTTTACTCACCTATTTAAGAAGACGGCTAGAAAGCATAAGTTATTTGGCAGCTTTCGAGTTTCTCTATTTATAACGAGTGCTCAATGATACGTTACTCTTAGGTTTTAACAGATTGGTTCGTTTTAAAAATCCCGGAAAACCAGAATTTCAAATTTAAGAGGAAGTAAAGAATTATTGTAAATAACATTCGTATTTCTCGATTAGCTTCCCTCTAATGCCAAGACCTTTAATTATCTGAAATAGCAACGAGGATCGTGTGAATTATCGTTTGGAAAGCCTTTTGCTTGTATTTAAAAAATGTTATATTTTAGCAGTTGACTGAAAAGTTTGTGAGAAATCGTGTTTGAAACTTTAACTTATTACAAACTGAAAGCTTGGAAATAAAGGTAGCCGCACATTAGTACCAAAAATATTCTTCGAATATTCAAAGTATTAGAATATTCGAACAGAGGGTGGAGGATGAGGCCAAATATCAATCGTGAGATAGGGTGAAACAAAGTTGTTTATCTGGAGAGGTGTAACCTCGACCTCTTCTGATCTTCACCTCAAGACATAAGGTTGAAATTTTTAGGTGGAGGTTGAAGTTCCATTGTGAATTCGAAATGGAGGGAGGTTTAGGTTAAGTGAGTTCAAGGTTGAAGTCCCATCGTGAGGTCGAGGTCGATTGAGAGACAGGTTAAGAATTGGTGAAGTTAAGGTCTAATAAGGTTGAGGTTGAGTGAGACTGATGTTGAAGTTACCTGTTAAGGTTGAGAATTATTGAGGTCGAGGTCGAGAAAGTTGAGATGAGGTGAGATCTACGTTGAAGTTTCATCGTGATGTTGAGGAAGAGAATTCAATTAAGGTTGCGGACGAGTGAGGTTGAGGTAGAGAATGACTGAGGTAAAATGAACTTGAGGAACATTGACGCTTATGAAGTCAAGTTCGAAAGAATTTGAGGTTGAGTGAGGTCGTAGTCCAATTGCGAAGTTAAAGTTGGTGTTGACTTTGAGGTCAAAATTGAGAGTAAAGGCCGAGGAAGTTTCTTCCCTTATCACTAGATGTCTCTGAACTCAATAGCTTATATTTTTAAAGGTCCCTCTAAACTGAAGTTTTATAATTGGTTAAGTATTACCTCTGAGGTTAAATATGGCTTTATGATAAACAGTGACGCGTGATTATAATTGCTTTATTAACTGAAAATGGTGACGGCTGAGCCGAAAATGTGCTCAGACATAAATTAAAGAAAATAATATATCCAAAAACTTAAATACGCGTAAGATTATTTTTTTCTGAATTAACCAACCTATCTAATGTAAAAATAAATATAACTCTGTATACATTTTCCCCATTATTTTATTATCAAATTTTGCCTGGTATGGTGGAATGTTTACACATTTATTTCGTGACTTGTAACGGATAATCGCTAACACATCGGAAAAACATGGTATTGTGAACGTCTAGAACTTGTCCTGTGAACGTCTGGCTTCGTCTTGCAATTGTGTTCAATTATAGAGATATTATTCCTCTATTTGTGGGGGCAAATATTACGTAGACTTTAGGTTTTGTTATTTGGGGCTAAAGAGATGTTTACTCGAGCGTAACTCAGATAAAGGTTTGAGCATTCGCAAATACGAGAGGGACGTTCAGCGTGAGTTAAGTGGATATTAGCTCTAATATAATGGTAACTTCTGGGATAGAGTATATTCTAGCTTTAGGAATGAAATGGATAACAAGATTTTACATTTTCCCTAAAAAGGCGCAGAATCTCAACTCGAAGATTAATGAACAAATAAAATACAGCACACACCAAAAAACTATATTCAATTCTAAAATATTCAGCAGAGCACACAAATCGTTCAGGCAATGAAACTATTTAAGCACCAATGTTTAAGAAATCCTTGAAACATACCTTGGAAAATAAAGTTGAAGGTTGTGTTCTTCTAAGACTTGTATCAAAATTGACTGCTTCTGTTAAGATGAGATTTAAACTGTTCTGGACTTCCTTCTATGTTTCTTGGCTTCCTTCTAGAACTGTGGTACAGAGTGACAGCATGGACCGGCTGTGTGAGATAGCAGATCGATTGGTCTGTCGGGGTCCTTTATATACGGTCTTGAAGTGACGAAATAATTAGGTTAATATAGTTCATTGCTCTCTTGTTTGTGCGTTTTAGTGCTTTCACGTGACGATCGTATGATGTCTTAAAAATGCACAAAATGGCCGCTTAAAGGAAAGTAGAACAATAGGTCTACGTCATAATTTCCGTAAGTGTGTGTGGTTTGCCGTATATTGCTTTGCTAAAAGGAGTTCGTGTTGAGATTCTCTGCCCGCCATCTTTATTATTCTTTAAAATTTACAACAGAATAAAATATAAAAGTTAATTATAGAAATATGATTACAGGAATGAAAATTTAAGAATAAATACAAAATTAATAATGATTGACAATGGGAGGCGATCACAGTATATACATTTTAAAATTCGGTATAATATGACGATTGAGAGAAATAAACATAATGCTGTGGATTATATTGACATATGGTCATATGTTTTTCACAATGTGATTTTAATCTTCTTCTGAATCAAGTTCCTGTGAATCACATTCGTTGTCATGTGTGAGACGAATTAATTTACTAAGTTTTCAGTATGGAAATATGCATCGGCCTCATCTTCATCTATGTCTTCACTTTCTATATCATCGTATATTTAATAGTTAGGACACTCGCCAGCACAACATAAACCACAAAGTTGGAACATTTTAGTAAAACCTGCCGACAACCACATGCATTTCCACATTCCTTCTTGCAATTGCACGAAACCAGTTTCAGTAAAGATGTGCGAGCTGGAGCCAAATCTGTTGTCATAGGCAACAAGGGACCGTTTTCCATCTTCCAAACCCAGTGAGTTGGATTCAGTTCTCTTCCAAACTCTCATTGAGCGCTGTTTCGCTGCTGCACTAGTTGGGGGTTAAGCAGCCAAATGTATTGTATTCGACAACACACTACAGTCAGTGGCGTAACTACATTTTCCCCTCGACCAACAACAGTTTCGCTTCTTGAATGGTAACAGTGGCGGCTCGTGCTTCAGATATTAGGTGATGTACAACATGTCTTATTATTATTATAACAAAACTAATACCACATGCTGTAGGGTCAATAAATACGAAATCAACCAATAAAAATATAATTTGTTGCTGACAAATATTTTATTTTTACACATTCATTTTCTGTTTATTTATGTATCTGGGAGTAAGAAATGACTTTTTAACAAAAATATCACTACCGCAATGGATTCTAGCAGCCATTTTGTTTATAAGAATCAGCCGTTTTTGGCGTTTTTAGAGGTTAGCGATAAGTTAAATAACTTTTTTATTTATTAAGATATCAACTTGAAATAAAAACCATCTTATTCTGAATAAAACCATCTACAAATCATGTTATGACCAAAAATGTGTTAAGTTCTAAGGAAATAACCTAAAACTGAACTAGAAAAGTGAGTTTCGATTAAAATAATTTGAAGATTTTAGAGATTTTTTTTCAAAGAAGGGATTAAAAAACAACTTTAATGTTTCTCCCCCTTAAAGATATAATAGAGGACAAGATTTACAAAAAAATGGATACATTTTAAATGCCTTCTTTAGGTTTTACGGGTCTCCAAATATCGCAATTTGTCCAAAATTGCCGATTTTCAAACAGGTATATCTAAAAAAGGACTGAATCAAAAAATCTGAAATTTTCACAAAATACCCTTCTAGTACCTGGTAATAAACACACAAAATTTTATCATTGTGTTTTTCACTAATCTAACCCACGTTTTTTTTAGTGTTTTTATAATTTACTCGTCTGCGTCAATGTGCTGTTGTACTGTGTATTTTTGCTTATTTCTTTAATTAAAACAAAAATACTTTGGAGTAAAACAAAAATGATGAAATTTTATGTGATTATTACAAGGCACTAGAAGGTTGTTTTGTGAAAATTTCAGATATTTTGATTCAGTCCTTTTTTAGATATACCTGTTTGAAAATCGGCAATTTTGGACAAATTGCGGTATTTGAAGGCCCGTAAAACCTAAAGGAGGCATTAAAAAGGTATCAAATTTTTTGTAAGTCTTGTCCTTTATTTTATCTTTAAGGGGCAAAAACATTAAAGTTGTTTTTAATCCCTTCTTTGAAAAAAAAATCTCTAAAATCTTCAATTTATTCTAATTAAAACACATTTTTCTATTAAAGTTTTAGGTTATTTCCTTAAAACTTAACACATTTTTGGTCATAACATGATTTGTAGAGGGTTTCATTCAGAATAAGATGGTTTTTATTTCAAGTTGATATCTTAATAAATAAAAAAGTTATTTTGCTTATCGCTAACCTCTAAAAACGCCAAAAACGGCTGACACTCATAAA
>JAGDQP010014913.1:4183-43984 GCA_022664845.1 Lepisma saccharinum | reverse complement strand
GTTCGTTGGAATGAGAACTATAAAACTTTTGGATGGTCTTAAAAGCTGTCTGTGTAACGAGCTATTCAGACAAATCATTTCCATTGTCTTGTTCTGAAAGCTGCCATAAATTTTGTAGATTTTTGTAACAACCAGAGTGGAAGAAGTATCCCTTTGTCTCTTTCTCTGTATGTACGTTTTATTTTAGAAAGAGAAACCTCTGTGTGTGTGTGTCTCTGCATATGTATAAACATTCAGCTGTGTGTGCTTTTTACGAGGACACTTATTGTAATATAGTCCACTGGTTTTGGAAATTGAATGTTAAAAAGGGATTCTGCAGAACAGAAATGTTATTCGAATCATTTGTAAACTTTGGCTTTACATTTTAGTGTCTTGAACCAGCCAATCGTTCTGTCTCTTCCTCCCTCCCTCTCTCTCTCTCTCTCTCTCTCTCTCTCTCTCTCACACACACACACACACATACATATATATATATATATATATCGAGTTTCGTACGCCTTTTGATATAGCGTCTCCAGTCACTCTAACGCACACTGTTTTATACAGGGTGTTTAGAAAAACGATAATCATGAAATTTAAGGTTGAATTTCTAAGACTGCAACAAGAAAAATGTGTACATTTCAACAAATTTCTAATTAGTATGCACAGTTTCCAAACAAGATCAACCCAAATAGGCATCATCATAAGTGACGTAATGCCAGTTTGTTTGGAAATAAATGGTGAAATATCACAAGTAGCATGGGAGTGGTGTGTAGACATCTGGAATAACCAGTTGCTTCGTCACCACAACGAATCCCTAGTCGATCCTATTGTGACGTATGATGAGAAATTAATTGAAGGGTGTGAGGCAAGAACATGGCAACCCACAATGTTAAACTTTTAAGAAATTCGATTTTTACTGCTGCACAAGTCATTTTCATTGGCTGAAAGCTGATTTTTCACGTAAAGCTATACATAAAGGCTTAAAATAATTGTACCAAATCAAAATAACGAATTTCTATTCTTCATGCTGCTGTGTGGGTTACCATGTTTTATTATTTATACCATAATATTCGCTACCTAAGTCACTCAAGAATAAATCTTTTCACTGAACTCACTCTAAGAAATGTTTAATTTACAAATTCTTTCCCTTTTTAGTGGCAAGCTGGTATTCTGCTCATCGTTTCCCGCCATCTTAATTGTTGGTTACCATCTTATGAATCCCAAAATGTTACAATAGGCTTACCATAAGTAAATATTGCTGCCATTTCTGGAGCACAATTTGAAGTCGGACAACATTAAACGACGCGGTATGATTCCTTTCAATCGGGTGCTGAATAACTCAAAAAATAAACATTTGTGGGTTACCATGTTTTTGCCTCACACCCTTCAATTCTGAACGATATTCGTAAGTGAAATGGACAGTGAATGGCTGGACTTCAATGATAACACCAAACAGTTAAAATAGCGTCAATATCTAAGGTTGACGCTATTAAAGACTATTATTATTATATGGTGGACAGCACTGAATGTAGTCCATTACCCAAGTTCTTTTCTCTAGGGGAAACCTACTGTACTGTTCACAAATAGGTAAAATGCACTGGCAATTGTTTATGAAGCCACAGGCGTTCGTCTTCTTTTACCAGACAATCCTAAGCCCAAGTGTGGTAAATAATTAAGAAACTGAAGCTGAGTGTCCTGGGAGTATGAAGTACCTCATCCATACTCCGTAGTCCTTAGAACAAACAGAAAGACTTTTGATACCTTGAAATCAATGAACGTTTTAAACGTCCATCCTGTAAAAAATCCGAAGGAAAAAATAACAGAAATGAACAGTTCCCAAAGAAAAAAAATCCCTAAAAAGATAATCAGGGGATTCTTGACGTGTTAAAACATCTCTTTCAGCTAACTTTAACTGAAAATTTGGGAGTCATAGATTATGTTTTGAACTAAAATATTGTATAGCTACAGGTATACAAATATAACATCTATTGATTTGTCTGCCATCAAATCAGGATTCCGGATCTCCTACAATTTGGTTGCGAATGGAACATAATGATCAACCTTCCTATTTAGTATTATTGTTCTTGTTAGAATTCATTACGGTAAATGTATCAATGCTATATTTTTAATTAATCTATACAATGTTATATTAGCTATTCATATCATGAACCTTTGCAGGGGTTTTCGCACGTAAAGTTTCAATCGTTTCCTCTTTCGTATCAGTATCTGAATTTTATGTATGAGTTATTTTCAACAGCTGTCCTAACAGTATACGGAACACAACATTAAATATATTTTTGGTCAAGTATATCCAACAATAAGGGTGCCGATTACATCATTCATACTCGTGCGTATTTTTTTTTTTTTAACATTTCTCGTAAATGCTTGGAGACATATTAAATCTATAGCAAGAAGCTTTTAAAGGTATAATAATACTGTTTCAGGAATATTACAACTAGCAGAAACTGTGTGTGTGTGTGTGTCACCTATTTGGAACACTTTTCAGGGATCAATAGCCCAGTTGGCTGTCTGAATACATTCATTCAGTCACTCAGTAGTCACCAACTCGTTTTTGGGTTGCTGGTCACTCAGAAACATTGGTTTGTTCGTACTCTGTTGAAACCCTTCCTCCAATCTATGCATCTCTCTTTGTGTGTGCGTGTGTGTGTGTGTGTGTCCAATTCTGTCCGTTTGTGATTTTCCTCTCTCTCTCTCTCTTTCTTTCTTTCTTTCTTTCTCTGTCATGTCGCTTTCATGTCTTCATCTCTGTCTTTCTCTGTGTGTGTCCAATCTGTTCTTCGTGTCCAATTCATGTCGTCCAACACAGTAGTACTAACTCTTTCCCTCCCCCTCCTCTCCGCGCTCAACCACCAACTCGCGCACTTGTGAACATTGAAGTCAACACATCGGCCGAGAGAGTCAGGAAAAAAATATAGGAAGTGGATCTGGGAAGAAGGAGCGATGTCGGGTGAATAGAGGGGATGAAACGACATACAAATGGAGACATTTACTGTTCGAGCTCCCTTTTTTTTTCTTCTCTTTTTCTAAAACGCAAAACGGTTGCTGACGTTTAGATAATGAGTGCTTTGTACAAGTCCTGATTACGAAAGTAGTCCCCCCCCACTCATTTCTCCCTTTCTCAAACTCTCTCGTTCCTACTATTGGATAGCTAACTGCCATTTTCCTCGGTTTCTCTTCCGTGTCCCATAAAAGTTAGTTTAGCCGTGAGGGGAACATTGGTAGATGCAGTATTACTATTTGTAATACTAGTAGCAGTGTTGTGAATGTATAGCGAATCAGCGAAAAGATAAGGCGACGTAGGAAAATAGAAACGCAGATATATAGATGATGATGATAATGATAATTTTGCAACAATGTAAAGGAAGCAAACAAGGAAGGCTATATGTTTCCAGTGAGAGCAGGAACACAGTATTGCTTCTAGTGTAATAATCGTGACTCTTCAAAAAATAGTCCTAACAAAATCTCCTTTTTAATACGACTACCATTCTGTGTCTATCATTCTCTATGTAAAAGCTAACAAAATAGTGTCTTTTTTTTTTTGTTTGTTTAAATCAACAAAATTTCTGAGAGGAAACTCATGTTTATAGATTTCCTAAAAGTAGGACAAGAAGAGGTAGTTGTAATGAGACATTGACGTAAAAGCGTCGGTCGTCCATTTCCTAAACGACATGAAAACTGCCCGTTGAACGTATAATAAACCTAAACGCACACACAAGAGAGATAGACAGGGGGATATGCTATAGAGACTAAGTAGGAAGTCTCTTGTGCAATGCTTTAGTTGAAATATTCCGAGAAAGGACCCGACAAGGGACTCATTTTAGTACCTCACTTTGCGACTCTTCCTCTTGCCATACATATCGTGATATGAAAGCTAACTAGTATCATAGTGCTACTTACAAAGAAACTTTCGGTTAAATTTAACTTTAATTACACCAAACGCGGAGGAATATTAATGGCGATACTAATGCCGTAGCTTGTATCGAATTTCGTCTTGAATTAGGGGTCATTATAACGTGGAGGTTAGGTAAGGTTAGGTGCGGCCAGGTATCTTTATATTTATCACTCTCGGAGACGGTCAATTAGCGCGTTACTTTCTTGGTGTAGTTAAAGTAAAACGAACCCAAACTTTCTTCTTGAAATTTTAACATTATTTCCAAAAGATGTTTTATAGTACATTTTCAATTTAATATTATCAACTAGTGAGAATAAAGATCTATTGTCATAAACATTTTGTTTTGTTAAACTAGCGCCATCAGTTACCTTTTCACAGATGGCGCTTTAAAATATTTATTGTATGATTTACAGTTGTTCCCAGCAAATATTCTCCACAATCTCAAAATTGTTAAACTATAACGTCAGTTAATTGGATATTCTCTCAGTTTTATAGAAATTAGATAATGTTAAAGCTTAGATAATTTAGAAAGTTCATCTATACACAACACACGGTTATCACACCAAAACTCTTGATCTTAACTTCAGCACAAATTGTTTTATGTGAGGTTCAATTATACTGGATTATCTTCTTCTTTTCCAAGGGAAGTGCTTAGAATTGAAATATGATATCTTTGTGATACACATACAATATTCATATTAATAATTACAACATACGCGCAACAGTAGTCCAACCAGTATAGCTGTTTCACAAAAGCACAGAAAACGAAGCAAAAAACAGTTACAAACTTTTGGTTTCTCAAAGCTACTGTCCAACAAAAATAAGTGTGAATGAGACCCAAATTATTTTTATTTGAAAGTAGCTCTAAACAGTCAGAGGTGTCTCACATGTTTTTTTCACTTCGTTAACTCAGATACTCTGAAAAGTGGGTTGGATGACTAAGCGTACCGAAACAAATCTGCAGCTAACGTACACTTACATCATTCTGTAATTAAGTTGAGCGAGAGAAAGTCTTTAATACGGCGACGAAACGGCGTGTAACAGAAGGACGCAGCGACGTGGGGTGTAATGGCACGCGACAAAATGACGCAGAGACTACATAACGTATCGATAAATAACATAATGACAAAGAAAGGTCTAACAATTAAACGGAAACCCGAATTACCCCAGCTGTAAGTGTTGCCAACCTATTTTAAAATTCGACTTATATAAATATCATTACTACAAATCTAGACGCGTCCATTGACATATACCAAATTTTGCATACACTTGATTTGACACTGAGAAAGGTCATTGAAATACTACGGGCGCAGCAGTTGTCATTGTCATAAAGGTTAAAAAATCTCGAAGACTAAAAGCATATAAAATAATTTATAGTAATTTTTTACACACAGTGAGCAATACTAAAGGGTGTATCAAAAAGATTGGATATTTTGAAACGGAGATATAGAGAACAGAAACAAATAGTTGAAAGAGATTGAATCATAGCAATGAATGATACAGAGGAGGCAGTTATATAGATACATACCGCTGAAGAAATGGGTAGGAGGAACGTGGTGCCTCAGTGGTAGAGCGCTCACCTCTTGTGCTTGTTCAAACCGAGCTCATGTCACGTCGGCTTTGTGGTAGACAAAGACCGTGTGCGTGGGTTCTCTCGCGGTTCTTCCGTTCCCTCTCACTCTCTTCATTCCAGCAGCACTCCCATCATCATCCACTCGGACTACGCTAAAGTTGCCTAAAGGTCCTAAATAACATTCAATTCAATTCAAAAGATGAGTAGGTTAATGTCCTGATCTCTTGAAGATGACGTCCACTAGACAATCACCACGTCTGCTTACTGCTGTCGTTGAGGAAATATCAGCATAGCTCGACCTAACATGTTCACAAGAATCGGAGCGAGATCGTCACGGATCCTTTCTTTCAGTTGTTCGGACATCGACCTTGCTCCTAAAGCGATCTCACAAGAAAACAAAAATGGACGGCTAGCATCGAGCATGATGTAGATAGCGCATGCGCGTCAGGGTAAACAAAGATGGCAGTTTGTTGCTGTATAACAGGGGTGCATTATCAAATTTCTGGTGACAGTAAAGGTGAAACCAACTGAAATTTTGCACAGACTGAAAGCACACAGCGTGAGCAACAAACGCTGTCAAGCCCACAAATATAGTAATGGTATGAACAGTTTGGATATGAACGAGAGGTAGACATCGGCCAGTAAGAGGTTGGAAACTGAAATGTGAATCATGTTGATTTTTGGCCAGGAGAACCAGAATTATTGTCAACTGTTATTCCACATTGATCAACAGGGTGCTGTACGCAATCACATCTGAAGACAAGACCGGTTGTCCGGAACAAACGTTAGAAAATATAATATTCTAAGAAAAAAAAAAAGTTGTAATCGGAACAAGAGAAATCGGGTTGCCAACCGTCCGGTTTTGAACCAGACAGTCCGGATTTTAGAGCAATTGCCCAGTGTGCGGTTACAAGTTCAGGTGTAGCTTATTCTAAATCTGGTGAAACCATTGTTGTTAGTTCTGAATAACATATTTGTGACTTTTGCAACAATGGAATATCTTGTACGGGTAGCTTACATTTCTATTTTTGACCAAAAATATCTACTTGCACTCCCCGCCCTGCCTATAAATTTAGTTTCTCACTTAGGGAACGCGTAATTGCATTTAACATAACAGTGAATATTCAGTTTGACTACATCATTTTTTTTATTTCTAGCCATAATTTAATTTACTCGGACATATTAACTATCGACTAGATACAGATGGATCATGACATATTAAGAAGTAAATTATTAATCCTGCAAATAGTAATTTCAAACGAATAGAAATTTATTTCTTTGTGTTTCATTGTTCAACTATCTTCAGTACACACCACATGATTTTCTATGGTAATTTGACTCTGACATCTATAGTTGAAATATAAAATTTGCTTTCATTGCAATTTGTTGTCAATGATTATGACGTCTTAAAGAAGCAGTGTTCGAAATGAGACGGTATACGCCGGTATGATATACCGATACTTCCATTTCTCTTCTTATACCGGCACATTTTGACATCAAACGATAGTAAACGCTATAACCGACGTTATTGCTTCAAAAATATACCGTCACTTCTAATTTCCATTTCGAGTACTGGAAACAAATTCCGTGGTTGGAATCAGGAAATAATATTTCTTTACATTTTATGTGAAATCCTTCCTTCCCCTCCCTGGAATAATTTTAGTTCAGCTCTTAAACTGCACAACAGACATCATCAGACACACATTTCACATAACAAATGCCTGCGCAATGCTGATTTCGTATGTCGCTTTATAAGGTGTATGCATAAGTAGTTTCCCGTTTATCTAAGAGATGGCGCCAGCGAAAAGTACGCAGCGTATTCATTTGACACATACGGTACGTTATTTTGTTCGTCTGACATTAAACTACAAACACACACAAGTTGAGTCCGCCAAACACTAGCGTCTTTGTTTTATCGTTCAGTGATCATATCGAAGTTTGTGCCTGAAAAAGAACATTTGCGGCACGCATTGCTTTTCTTATTTAATCAAAAGAAAAAGGCTGTTGAAAGTCATCGTGTGCTGGTAGAAACATATGGTGAACACGCTCCATCGATTAGAACATGAGACATGGTTTCGACAATTTAAAAGTGGTGATTTCAATGTGAAAGACAGTGCGCGCTCTGGTAGACCACAAAAGTGCGAAAACGAGCAATTGCAGCTGTTATTGGAGGATGACCCAACTCAAACTTAACAGCAATTGGCAGAAGCATTAAATGTGTCACAAGAAACAATCAGCAGACGTTTACGAGCAATGGGGAAGATCAATAAACTGGGTAAATGGGTCCCACACGATTTGAATGAACGTCAAATGGAAAATCGCAAAGTCACTTGTGAAATGCTGCTTCAACGCCACGAAAGAAAATCCTTTTTGTATCGAATTGTGACGGGTGACGAAAAATGGATTTATTTTGAAAACCCGAAGAGGAAAAAATCATGGCTTTCACCTGGGGAAGCCGTTCCTTCAACACCAAGGCCAAATCGCTTCGGCAAGAAGATCATGCTTTGTGTCTGGTGGGACCAGAACGGTATTGTGTATTATGAACTCTTGAAGCCCGGCGAAACCGTTAATGCACAACGCTATCGCCAACAAATGATTAATTTAAATCACGCATTGATCGAAAGACGACCGGAATGGGCCCGAAGACATGGCAAAGTGATTGTGTTACACGACAATGCGCCGTCTCACACAGCAAAACCAGTGAAAGACACCTTGAAATCGCTTGGATGGGACATCCTTCCGCACCCGCCGTACTCCCCAGACCTGGCGCCATCTGACTATCACCTCATCGCATCAATGGGGCGCGCGCTCGCAGAGCAGCACTTCAGCAATTTCGAAGACTTTGGAAACTGGCTCGACGAATGTTTTGCCGCAAAAGACAAGCAATTTTTCTGGCATGGTATGCATCAATTACCTGAAAGATGAGCGAAATGTGTAGAAGCCGATGGCCAATATTTTGAATAAAACAAAATTAATTTCCTTTGAAAATTACGTGTTTTCTTTACCACAGAAACCGGCAAAAACTTATGCATACACCTGCGAAGTGAGTTGAGTAATCATCCTTAGTGAAGGGATACTATCTATCCCGAAAAATCCGGGACTGTAGTGGCATTGACAATGGACTTATATGTCCCGGGATTCAGTGTAAAAGAAAGCATGGGAAAATATAATTTGCATTCGTTCAATACGATTACACTCTCTTCAGTTTACGAGAACAGTACCTGAACAAAAAGTTTAGAAAACACATTGTATAACATGTAGTAATTTCACTCTACCTTCAAATTGAACGAAACATCTGTTTTATTGGAAGACGGACAAAGCGTTTTGCTACTAAATGGTTATTGTTGTTCTTATTATCCTTTGTTTCCAACTGCGTCTTGCGTCAGAGCTATTTGAACCACTAACTGACTGAGGAAAAACCTCAGTCAGGATGGTCGGCTTCTGGGATCGAACCCAGGACCTCCCGAATGCTACGCCAACGCTCTACCACTGACCTAGGAGGCTCGGTTCAAGATGATACGAAAGGAGCAAGAATATTTCAGTACTGTAAGATTTGATTTATTTATAACAACAGACATCTTAAAAGATAGAACCTTACTCATATTGTTTTGAGTTTCGTTTTTTTTTAATTTTCTTTTATTTAATGTAACCTCATCCATAGTAGATAATTTTCTTAAAAGCTTCTGTGAGGGTAGCCAACTTCCACATTAAGGAGCGAGGAACGAGATTCTTTCACAACTTTCCAATATCTAATAAAAAGATACGAGACTTATAAGACTCCGTTGGTCAGTTTGAGAAACTTCATAATTATCTCCAGTTTATTAGAACGTCCAAGAATTCTTCTTTGAAGTTTCACCAGAGGAATTTTCTGACCTCATTTCATTTTTACTCCTTGTTTTTTTTAAAAAAAAAAAAAAAAAAAGAGAAATCCTTTTATGAATTTCGCATTGTTCACATCGTTGGACTTATCGATTTCCAATCCTCTGTGAATCTTTTAGTACCTGCAGCTAAGAGAATATGATTTTTGGTAGTTTTGTACAAAGCTCTAAAAAGATATCAAGTGAAAATAGCCATCTATATTGTTACCATGACAATAACAGATTCTGTGACTTAAATAATGGCACATCTTTGCTTGAAATGAGATACATGTTATGAATGGATATTTATAAAATTTTCTTACGTAGAAATACTCAACAAGACGAGACTAAAATTAGTATAAAGACTAATTTTATTAAGCCAATTATGTAAAATAAAAGGTGTAAACTATCTAACCATGTCGACCATGATATACTGTATATGATATGATATGTTGAGTAAGTAGGGGCATCTGCGTGAATCGGTTGGGGGCAGAAATGAAAACCAACAATCTACAAAGGTAGATTTTTAATGGCCGAAGCCTCGTCTTGTTGAGTATTTCTACGTAAGAAAATTTTATAAATATCCATTTATAAACAACTAAAAGAAAAGAAAATGAAAAATATGAAATTCCTATTGGTAAAAACCTGTAATTCCTTTTGGTCCACCACTCTATCAGCAAGACTCATCGGGCCGGCGCAGGGCCAACGGTGGTGTCCAACCACGTAACGGTTGAGCCACACTTCGCCCTCTGCCGGCCCGACGAGCCTTTCTGATAGGGCAACAACAAAACCTTTTTTTGATGTCAGCTTTGAGTTTCGAAAAGGGTTTGGAGTCCTTCACCAACGTCACACCGTTGTCAATTTTACTCTTAATTAATGTACAGTATCCATTACTCACCACACACCATAATACAATCTATTTGGGGCTCATTGTGGAGATGAACCAACAGGTTATTGCTTACTTCCACCCAATATCTATTTGTTATGCTTCGTCGGTTCATGTGGTGTACTGTTGTCCACTTTTTCACTTTCTCATCCCGCTGTAGATAGTCGGAAATGGACGCGTTGGATACGTTGAACTGTCGGATAAGTTCTCTGACGGCGGTGAATCTACATCCAAACATGCCTTTAAAGCGTTGTTATGCATCCTTGACCTGCGTTTACACTATCTTCTTCATCTAGGAGACTGTTTCACGGCAAATGTTACGAACTAGTCACGCTCTGTCCGTTCTGAACTTGAGTCTCCGCTTCACGTCATCATCACATTACGATACGTTTCTGCCGTCTCAATTTGAACTCATGCAACACATTAACCCGTCAATCACACGGTTGCAACATATGCGAAGAGCACTATAACTGATTCTATGACCTCTGCAGCTACACTTCAGGTGGCATGAAGGCTTCCTATTGCTGTCCGTGAATTTCAACGGGCAAGTTACGATTCCTTTAGTCCCACACAATACAAATTTCCGTACATTGTACTATCGACGCCAAAAGTAAGTATTCACCTAGATTTCACGCTCAATCTTATGCATTCCAAATTCCATTAGAGTTTAATGGGTTGCATAAGCATAGGAGAACGTGAAAGTTGGCATTGTTTCTGTGTATGACAAATTAAGAGAGAGAGAAAAAGATCACAGTACTGTTTGAATGCTTCATACGATTGAGCGTGAAATTTAGGTAGATACTTTTGGAATTGATAGTATTTTTCGCATATTACTTCGGAACAACCTGGAATATGAGCTATACATTGTATATTGCTTGTGGGCAGAAATACATCGTGTTCATTTATTTTTCAAAGAAAAATAGAAAAAAATGTAAAGAGAGTCAAATTGACCATCAGAAATATACAGAAAGAAAGAGAAACTTTAAAATTCCACTTCGGAGAGAGACATAAGGTGTAGAGAAATAATATATAAGATAAAGTAGTGTATATTCTCTTTAAGATGTCAACGTGGCTCAAGAATGTTTTGGCTACTGTAAATTTCAATAAAACTTTCAAAGCATATCCACCCTCTGCTGGTTTGCTAACATAATCTCACAAGTGCGTGTCTATTAAAAGAGCTTCAAATATGTACAAACGCAGCCAGGAAGAAAACATTTCTGGTATACATCTGCATTAGATTTTGCTGTAGGAACTACCGGACGGTAGAATCTCTCTCTCTTCCCATTGGCGGCGTCACTCCTGTCACGTCTCCCCCTCCCCTGCTCTCGTCTCTCTACCGCCCCCGCCTCCGTCCATTTTTGGTTCCTAACTCTATTTAATAGATTCCTATGGGAGTTTTGGATTTCAATATCCACGGGATTTTCGCTGCCATCCCTGCTGTCGCGATAATGAGGCCAGAAATGCGAATAAATCAAGACATGAACCGAGGCGCTTGTCCAGAGGGAAATCAGAGATGCTTAATGCATTTTATTCCAATTTTGGCATTTGAGAGGAAGGGGTACATTAGAGGAAGAACCTTCCGAGATAGGAATTTCTACCAATTAAACAAGATGGAGCAGGACATGCTAGTACAACACACATATTTAAACATAGGACTATATATAGACAAAGAGAGGAAGTATGCCAAAAATCTGGTCCCATTATAATTTATTTTGTGTTGATATTTTTCGTAGTTACCTTCGGACCTGATGGACGAAACCAGGGTTGATACTTATAATACCTATCCTGATTTTTCCTCTTGCCGGCTATAGCAGTTCAATAGATGTAAAATTCTATAGTCATAAAGACGCTATGAAGAACGTATACCTACGACTGAATCATTAAATCTTTTAAAATTACCAACATGACAGTACATGTTATTTCCTTTATAGAAAATTCAAAGTTTACACATTTACATAGTGTATACAGGGGTGAATTGTAAGTTAGAATTATTTTATATAAATACAGCAGAATTACATACACCAGGTGTAAAATTATGATCAACAAATTCAATCATTATCTACAATTTTATACCACCAGAATCATAATCAGTAATCTAAGTTGTAATTGGATTGAGTTGTTTCTTTACCTTTCAACAGGATTTGTATTGTTAAAGTGATGTGACGAAAAACACTTGTATGAATTCAGTGTTAATAGAACACCCTTATGTTGGAGAAAAAATAGCCGTTTTCTGTTTCATCTTGTGGAAAGATTTTTAAAATGTTTTAATCCCTCAAACATCGCTCTCATTATCATCATCATCGTCTTGCTCTCGTTGGATAATAGAACGTCATTGAGTTGGAAATAAAATAGTCACTTTCTATAAAATGTTTAGAAAACTGCACTCACTATAATTATGGTCACTTCTTGCTTACTTTGCCTAGCTAAAGCGGGTAGCTGACGGGAGAATTTCTGTGAATCTTCCTCTCCACAACACATTAGAACATTCTTCGAATTTCAACATTTCTAGGAAGAAAGTCTGATGATGTACCAGAACTTATATTAACCGAATATGCCGTTCTAATTCTTCTTCTCCTTCTTTTCATAGTAATGACTGATCAACTAAGTCCATCACAAGCCTCCCTATGTATTATAAGTTCTTTGTGGAATTTCTCGGTAGATTTTGACATGGTGGAGAGGTCTCGTCTCTTTTGGGAGCTTTGTACAGGATGCAGAGTGATCATAAATAAATTTTGAGCGTCTCTTACTTCAGTACATCCTATATCAGTGAATACTTGAATACTGAAACACTGGTATCCTTTTTTCCAGCTACAGTTTTCTCCAGTCTTGTAGGGATTTTTTCAATATCCTTCAGTTTCCGAATTGTCTCTTGCTTTTCTTTAGACATCAGCGGCCTTTCGTCACTATCACAGTTGGAATCTGATGCCACATAATCTGGAATATTTATAATTTACAACTTTGTCCCACCTGGAAAATGCCGAGATGGTACCTCCAACTTAGGTCCTGGTCGACTCCTTCCCGCTTCCTTTCCTCTACTCTATCCCTGCCTAAGCCATATATGGCTTGAGACCATAAATACAGTATATTCAATTCTTTATTTACAAAGTTCACAATAAAAACACAAGTAGTTGCGGGTCGCGGTGGTTTAGTGGTAGAGCGCTCAACTTTGTTGTTTGGGATCGTCTGTTCATGGTTTTGTTTCGGACAAAAACCGTGTGCGTTTTTTTTTTCGGGTTCTCCCTTTTCCTTCCATTTTCTTTATTCTCCAATCTTCATGCATACAGCCTGAGCAAAAGTTGCATAAAGACCTTAATTAAAATTGAAATTCAAACAACTGAATGTGAACACGTCAACACATTGAACGATTAATCTCCCTGCTATATGCAATTAATCAATCAAAAAAAAAGTGCGACCGAGGTTTACTGTTAAACGCATGAATCGAGTAGCGTTCTGTTGGACTACGTCGGTTCTTCTGTGGTTTGGAAAGACTTCGTTGGTTCTTTCTTCCCCCTGTACACAGTTTCGGTTAATCTTGATAACTCATATGTCATTCGTTTGTTCTTTGTAATGATCTCACGTTATCATACGTCACACTGCCTAGCATTCAGTGGTGCCAATATCTCATTTTCCAACTGACAGTTTAGGTGGCAGACATTTTTTTTTGCTTGTCGTTTGTCTTGTTTAAATCGCAATTTGGAATGTTTGACTATTTTAATATAGTAAAGTTTGAATCTTTATATGAATGTATTTGAAGAAATGTCATGTCTTATAATTGAAATGGGGGGGGGGGGGTTCTCTATGTAATGTTGGAAACCAAATATTTGGTTCTTCTGCATTCGGTAACGGTAAGAACATTATTTTTTCTTTCGTTTTAATTTTAGGTGTGTAAAATTGCTAATTCAGTTATGATACAAGTGATTTATGAAGTTGAAAATTCATCTCTACTAAGATTCATTTCCAGAAGAATGTACTGTGAATAAGGATTTGTACTTTGAAGTCCTTTATTGCCACTAAGTAATATAATCAAAAAAAAAAGTTTACGGGAAAATGGGCTATAAATAATTGCTTTCTTCTTGAAAACAATAGACAAAATGCGACTGTATTACAAAGTTGTGCATATTCTTCTGTCTTCCCCCCCCCCACACACTTGATTTTCTTCTCTCTTTTTTTCATGCTTTAAACACCTGCCTTGAAAAGTTGATGATGCACAATTCGTGATGACAGTACGAAAAGTACAAAGAAGAAACTTAAAACAAATTTAAAACAGATTTTTTAGAATTCTACCACAAGCTTTATCAACATTGGTAATGGTAGGTTATCTGAGAAAACTGTTGTGAGGCCTATATATGTAGTTTGACTGCCTCGAATACTATGTCTTCCAGTAAATCAATTCCTGGATTTGATTCAGTCAGCTGCTCTAGTAGTACACAAACGTATTTTGAACGTTGATTTGTAGTTTATTTCGTTCATTAACCGATATCGTTTGAAAAAGTACATTTAAATTGAAATCATATTTCAACAAAGATGTGATATATGGTTGACAAGATGCTAGTTCGACGTGGATTCAACTGCTTTCGTTTCATGGGATGCTTCCTAATTTAATGGAGTACAATTTGTAATTAAAAGCTAATTGAATGCCATTAACTATTATTTTGTGTCCTCTTTTGCATGTTGAAAACACGTTGAATTTCAATCTATAATCCAACGAAAATTTGATTTTTGTTGATAGCATGTTAATGTGACGTGTTTTTAACTACTATATTGAATTGTGTCCTAGATTACCTTTCCAAGTTAATTGCATGAAAAAAAAATGTGCTTAAAAGCAAATACAATAAAATTAACTACCTTTCTCATGTTCTTATTTGCATGTTGAAAACATGTTTGAATTTAAACTATATTTCAACGAACATTTTATTTAGTTCATAGGGCGCTAATGTGAAATGTTTTCAATTTTCCTTTTCAACGATGACATAAATTTCGCTTTATATGCGTTTTTCCAAGGCGATATATTGCACTTATTAAGAAATACGCATTTAATAGTGCAGCGATGGTCACCCCAGTAGCACACATACGTGCTTTCAACCTTGATTTTAGGTTCATTTCGTTGTTTAGTCTTTATAGGTTGAAAAACATACTAACTAACGTTTCAGTACTAATGTTTAATCCACATATTTTCAAGGTACGTGTGCTACTGGAGCTTGTAAGATTCTTCTAACTTCGAAATTTCCCCTCGTGACAGCGAAACTTACAAAATTACACATTACGAGTTTATTCTACTGGTAACGCAGAAGAACGTCGTCGTGTTTTCACATATTAAAAAAAATCAACTATTGGAGGGCAACGAGCGAAGGTCAAAAGTTGAGTTTTCTTGTTACTTAAGGTAACTTCATTTTAGATGATTTTCTTGCGCTTTCAGATAAGAAATCACTGAGTAGCTGGTTAAATGTCTTTGCCTTCCAGAGTTCAGAGGAGGAAAAGGTGGAAACAACCTTTTCTTCCTTGAGATTTCCCTTTTTTAGAATTCCAAGCACGTTCTACATCCATTCATCTTCACCTGTGTGCTGTCATGCTATATCGCTGCTGCGTTGTCAATGTTTTCACGCCTCTCCTTTCAATAATTCATATATATATATACGGTGTGTGTGTGTGTGTGTGTGCGTGTGAAGACGTAGGTGTATTTGTGTGTGTGTGACACAAGGTTTCATATGACCTCTTCTTCTTCTTTGTATCCTCTTTCCTTCAGGAAATTCTCCTCTATTTCTTTTTCTTCCTCTCCGCTATAGCCAATCTTTCATTTCTTTATGTATTCTTCTCCGTTTCTGAGCCACTTCTCAGAAATATAAGTGTCCTAAGCAACTGGATATAACAGCGTTATTATTTACTCCTAACTATTATACGAAGTCATACATTTTCCGTGCTTTGACTTCCTTTAAGGCCCATTTTCTCATATTTTTTTTCTGTATTCTTTGGACATTGTCGTTTGGCACCATTTTGTAAGAGTTCCTTTTGATATATAAACCTATACAATACAAAAATAAGTGTTAATTTTAGTGAATTTATTTGAAACTCTGAGCTGAAACTTTATTTTGAACAACGTAATTTTAGCTGCGCAATAAAATTTATTTTTTAAACCACTTCTTCATCTTTTATTTCGGCATCAATTTCGCAACTATAAAAATTGGAATATTAATTTTTTATTTCTTTTATAAGTCTCGATTCCACTCTGGTGCGGAACTCATAAATTTTGATTATTTTGTCTTAAGGATGATGAAGCATGGAATGAGAGAGCGCTATGGCCTTTGGTAACTCAAGCACTTATCCAATGACCTTCTTCAATGAAAGACACTTAAAGCTATTTGTTACATAATACTGGCACTTTATAAATAAAATAAAGAACCTTTTCTTGAAAGAGTTCAATATATTGCAACTTATAGCTTTCACTGTCGAATATCCTGCATATAGAAAAGGCAAAAATGATGGTGCCGGATGTAAAAACACTAAACCAATAAATACACGTATACCAAGACAGAATGTCGATTTTAGCATAACTTGAGAATCCATATACTTCACTGGCTACTAAGTCACTAAAGGAAAAAATGTGGGAACAAAAATAATAATAATTTATATAGAAGGTAGTCATAATCCGAAAAGGAATTCAAACCGAGAAAAAGAAACCAATCAGGAAAAGAGGTGTGAAGAATTTGGTGAAAGACTATCAAGATTTTCGTCCCTGAATCCATACCAATCTTATTGAAGATTAAGAAAATATTGGAATTAGAATTAAAAGAGACGAATTACAAGTGTTTAACCATGTTGTCTATTTTGAGTGGTATTGTAACCGTATCATAAATAAGTATTAATCAAGTTATCAACTGGCACTACGTATCTTCTCTTAATTTGTTCCACATTCACACGAGTTTTATAAAATCATTCAATAAACAAAACTTTATCAGAACAACAGGTCAAGGTGTGAAAAACAAAGCATTTGCACAGAGACTTGAAACTATTTTATCCTTTTAAATTCATTGCATTCCTCTCTTTTGCACATCAGTTTACATATTTTAAATTTATATTATACGAGGGCTCGTGGAAAAGTTTCTGCAAAGTACTACCAACAGTGGCGCTAGTGCTCCGCTATTATAAAGTTCGGAAGAATAGATCTTTTTATGTTTAAAGTATCTTTGATTGTTTGTTTACGCCTCTGCGTTTGTTTCTCACAGCAATTGGCAAAGGTAGTTTTGTTTGAGAAATGGATATTATTAGTGAAGAACTTCGGGCAATATTATTTTATAATTTCAAATTTAGTTTAACACCGAAACAGTACATCGAGAAACTTCATTTGGATTTTTCGGATGAAGACCCATCTAATAGAATTGTGTACAGTTGGTTTTCCGAATTACAGCGTGATCGTACATTTCTCAATTATGAATTTCGTGAAGATCATCCGTCCACAACTGTTGTTGTCAGTAATCTTGATGCTGTGCGTAATATGATTGAGAGAGATCGGTATGTTACATACCTTGAGATTCAAGCATCCTTGAACATGGACATGAAAGCAATACATACGAGTTTGCATGGTTACCTGAACGTACGGAAGTTTTCAAGCCATTGCTACACACAAAATTTGACCGAAACGGAAAAACAGGCTCGTGTGAAGTGGTGTAAAGAAATGCTCAAACCTTCAACCGAGGTAAGTCAAATTAGGTGTACTACATCGTTACAGGAGGCGAAACTTGGGTTTATTCCTACGAACCCGAAACTAAACAGCAATCCACTGTTTGGGTGTTTCAAAGTGAGCCGAAACCAACAAAAGTTGTTCGTTCGAGGAAGGAGTGCTGCCAAAGAAAATGATAGCTCGTTTCTTTTGTTATACCGGACATGTGGCAACCATATATTCAGAGGATCAAAGGACTGTAAATGCTGAGTGGTATACAACAATTTGTTTGCCAGAGCTCGTCAGAGAATTGCGTAACAGAAACCCAAATCCTCGAATCATTCTTCACCATGACAACGCCAGCTTCCACTCAGCACACACAACTGTTGATTCTTTGTTCAGTAAAAATGTTAAATTAGTGACTCCTTGTCCTTACTCACCCGATTTATCATCTAATGACTTTCTTTTTGTTCCCAAACATTAAAGAGAAGATGTGTGATGAGCGATTTGTGTCGCCTGAAGCAGCTGGTGAAAAAGTTTCTGAAGTACCAGACTCCGGCTGGAAAAAAAATGCTTTCAAGATTTCTTTGAGCGTATGCAAAAGTGTGTCGCTCTTAAAGGTGAATACTTAAAAAATACTGAATTTTACATGTCTTTTTTTTTATATAGATTGCAGAAACTTTTCCAGCAGCTCTCGTAATTATACTTTTTGCAACGTAGACTTAGAAGAAGTACATGTGATTTTCAGAAGATTACAGAAGAGAATTTGTTTATTAATGCACTAAGCATTAGGCAAATTTCTATAAGTACCATCTTGGAAGTGATGGAAAGCATTAAATTGGCATACCCAAGCGGTTAATCCATGCTCAAAAGCAGGAAAGGTTTACTCTTTAAGGTGTTTATACTTTTCCACATTTTAATGGAACCCTTCATCCTTTAATGGATTTTCATTAGATGTTAATTAACTGATTCTCTTAAAGGATGAAAGCATAAAATTACAATTTACAAGAAGGGAATACACAGAAACTGTAGCAGGAAGGAAAACATAAAGAGATGGAGATGATCTACAATGTACGATTATACAAAGGGAACCCCATAACCTTCCTTTCCGAATCTTATTGTTATCATTAATAATTACTCTATGACATATAGGAAGCTAGAGGAACTCCACAATATTCCTGTTTCCAACCTACAAAACATCACACATTATAATTTCCAGGTGAAGAAGGTCTACACGTTTTGGGTCGATTATACTCCGTTCGCGAAATAGAAACAGAACCGTATTTAATGGAACAAATTGAACCATGAAAGTTCAAACAGATTTCTCCAATTTTTAAAGGTGATAAAACTAGGTTATTTATTATGAAGCACTAGCAAAATCTCAATGCTAGGTCTTTGGGGCGCAACGCAAGTAACCAACACAATAAAGGAATTCCATATCGTTTGGAAAATGAGTAATGTCTATTTATTAACTAAGGATTAATTAAAACAATAATATTAGACAAAAAAGTTAGTTATTACAAAGTGCTAAACTGAGTCATGTCTTCCTCAGCTTTTGAAGACATTGACGAATGTTGCCGAATCTAAAGTTTTGATACGCAAGTAACTAACTAATGTTATCGGAACAAATTGTGTACAAAATATATGCTGAAGTGTACTTTTTAAAAAATCACCTCCAAAGAGGCCTGCTAAGTTCCTGGTAAACGCATTTTAATGAACTAAATTAATAGCATTTTGCGGATTTGTACAAAAAGTGTATATTTTTACAGTGCACTCATTTTCCCATGAAATTTTCTTCAATACTGTTGAGAAAGATAATAATCGTATATATATCATTATCTATCTAGTTTTATATATTCAAAACGGTAATAGAAATAGTCCGTCATAAGGTTCTGAATTGGAACATGGACAGTCATTTGTTAATGTTTTGAATCGGAACTGGAGTAATCACTTAAACAATTATTTGAATATTTGTTTAATGTTATTCTGATATTCTATTCTTTCGTTTGATTGTCATGTTATAAAATTTGAAAATTACTTTAAGAAGTTTGAACTGCAATCGTTGTCGTTAAGATAAATGTAGTACGTAAGACAACGGATTGTGAAATAAACTGTTTTGTTTATTAGTGTTTTTGTTTCAGTGAGTTTGTTATGATAAAGATAAAAATAAATTTTATTGGGGGTAACAGCACTAAGGCTTAGGCCCGTCCCGAGTTTGGTTGTGAGATTTATTTTTCCTGTAAGAAGCTACCCTTGTTATTTTTTTCTATTATTGTTATTATAATAAGCCTTTGTTCGAGTTCAAACTTTGTACCCAAGTTGACTACTTTATGAACAAGCTGGAAAATAAATTTCAACTACCTGTTAAATTAGTTTCATTGCTATTCCATTTTAAAGTTAAAACTTTGAATTACGACACTTACTTAAAAGTGGACATACCCCCTTCTTTCCCTGCGCTCTTCATATGTTTACACAGTACTCATTTTGTTTCAAAAAGGATAACAATATGCAAGTGCTTCCTTAAAAGTTCAAAATGTCATCAACACGTGCGTACGGACAAGTTCAATAGTAAAACTGAGCAATGTGCATGAAGGTACGTTATCGAATTTATTCAGTAAAAACATATGAACTGTATTTGTAAATTGTTTCTAAGAAGGTAGTAGAAAGTAGTGATTCCGCCAGACTCTCCCTGCGGAGGTCATCCCCAAATCCTCGAAAGTACCCCCGCACGGCCAAAATTCGATAGAAACCGTACAAATCTCCACTCACTCTCTCCCAGTTTTTACTTTACATCCTCCCCCACGAAACAAAAATCCTGACGGAACTGTGGAAGGGAGTGAAAATGTCTTTAAGAATTATCAAGACTTTTACCACGATGTGTTCGTAAATAACCTTCAATATGTTTACATAGCACGTTTCGAGGTATGAAAAGGTTTGTGACTATATTACCATTAACCTTGGCACCTAAATTTGGCTTGCCCTCCCCACCCGCTTAAGATTTCCAGCTGGCTACGAACCTGAATAGGCTCTCAGCGAGATGACCGGGTTCTATCCTCGAGGCTACCAGAATCGCGCATTAATACACTCTAACTGGTAACACAACCCGTGTATTCACATTTAAGGTGCAAAGATAAATGATATCCCTGAAGTTCATTATTGAACAGTGTAAATACCTGTTACACAACATGAATCAATGTTTAAATGCCATGGGAACACTTAGGAACTATTGTTTTGAGGTTAAATACAGAAAAAAAAGGAAACAAGTTACGGGAGAAAACGACAGGGGAAAAAAAAGAAAAGGAAACAAGTCGCAAAAAAAAAAACGAAAGATACAACAAGTTTCTATGAGATAACGAACGAATCGTAGGCGACGCTTCCATATAACATTCGACAGCACGAACCTGAGTTGGTATATACGGCTAAATGAAAAACGTGTTCCAGAAAACATTCTCGGAAAATTAAGTACGTGATGTGGAATTAGTATCTCTTTTTTTTCTTCTTCTAAGAATAGGAAGAAGAAGAGGAAGAATGTTTCTTTGGTAATGTTTATTTTGCTCCCTCGTTCTCACTCCCCTCTTTGTTTTTGTTTGCTTTCAATGCAAATCCTAACACTTATTTCTCCCAAACGGTGCAATATGTTTCGAAGTTTATCATCACAAATAACACTCTACACCCCTAAATTTTATTATATACAGAAGGATTGTAGATACGAGTGGACTAGTGTAGCCCTAACATTTAGCAGCGGCTGCGGTGTAACACCTCAGCGAACAGCTAAGATGATGTCTGCTTAGATTATCGTATAATGGCTAGGCGGAAGTAAACTTTGTTAGTTATTCACCTACTAGTTACTAATACATTTTACGTTTAACATATGTAGTGTAATCAGTGATTTTTCCAGACCCTCCTCCCCCGTCCTGTGTGGGATTGTCACCAACAAATTCTCAAGCGCATCCCTCAAATTAATATGTTTACTGTCAAAAATCGATAAAAAACCGTGCAAAATTTCATTTACACCGTCCCAATTTGCACTTAACCCCCCCGCTCCCCGCAAACTGAAAATCGTGGCGGAATCACTGAGTGTAATTACCTGGAGGCAATTTTAGATTTTCTGTAATAGCAAGGCAACAAGCCAACTCACCTAGGAGAACTGCAAAACGAAGTGAATACGTTAGTATAAGAGGGGAATCCAGTTATTATTATTAGAAAGTACTCGCGCTATAAATCTTACACCTGCATTCACTTCTCAACATACTCACCCTGTAGATGTGCAAACTTTTCATAACGTTGAAACTTCCAACAGATAGCCGTGTGGTCTCAGCCGTTAGGCCAGGAACTCTACTGTCATGGATTTGAATCCCGCCAAGATCTTTGAGGATTTTTTTACTAGGATATAATCGTGAGGAGCTGAAGTCAAAAGTTACTAGAATGTCTCATACATAATAAAGTTTACCAACGTTTTACAGCACTGAGGCTCTGGCTTCCTCACTGGAAAATCGCTGATCCAATAGCACAACGACTTGAAAATGTGCCACCACGAAGAGTATCCTTCAGCGCTGGAAAATAAACTAAAAAAAAAATCGCTAGGTGCTAGTTCAGATCAGTACGGATCATGTAAAATCAATTCAAAGTTGTTGTCAGTTGAAACACTGCTCAACAAGGACTGTCCGTCGAGCAGAATCATTGTCTTCATGAAAGTGCGCAGCTGCAACCTTTTTCCGACCGTTTGTCGTGCAAAATAATAATTTGATTAAATGTTCAATAGATGGCGCCGAGGATTATTAATGTGGTGATGATATCAAAGGTGGGAGAGAATAAATCAGGTGAAAGTAACTATAGCAATATTCATACAGAATGTTTTCAGTAGCAAAAGCTGAAGAAGAAGGTTTAATAATTTGTATACAATCTCATATTCTCTAGAATGGAGATACGAATCCTACGTATAAGAAGGAAGAAATAAATTTGAAACTTATGGAAATGTGGATTATAAAGGAGATCAATCCTGCTAGAAAAGTACAAAAAAAAAAAGATGAGAACAAAAAGTTATTGAAGTAATAGACCACTAAACCAAACCGAAGAGAAAAAAATAAATAACTTTATGGCAGTACCATGTAACTAAGAACCTACTCAGTTTCCGAATTATGTGACCATAAGCAGGTGTCAACATCGTCGTCTGGACGCCACAGTACGACGAAAAACACACATTTAACGTTAATTTCACATTGAACCCATTTTTAGTACTTTTTGCGTTGCATATTTACAGTATAACCGGAGGGATGAACCCACCACATAGCACTGTTTCTTGATTCAAGGTTGAAATTCTCTTGTTTTTTGCCTTGTTAGGCTTGACGGACGGCAGGTATATTTCAAGCTTGATACAACCTTGATTTCTGCTAGATAAAATATGCTTGAACTTAACAACATAATTTCAAGGTTCATTATCCCTTGCCTAAACAAGGCACTTGATGTCTTTGAAAAATCAATCATGATTGAAGCTTGATTCAATCCTTTTACTTGACACGACAAGCTTGTTCTCAGCTTGTTGCCTTGACGTTTCAAGGGTAAAACAAGCTTGATTCAAGCTGCTTTTGCTATGTGGGAAGCGTCTATGAGAAAATAATGTGCTCTAAAGGGGCATTTTTCATAACTTACTGATACTCTTCCTATAATAAAAAGAAAATGTATGAAATACGTAATTATTGCAGAACGGTGGGAAAAAGCAATGACCAAAAACAAAATAGTTTTTCTATTGCATCGGCTAATATTTATGCCATGTTTGATGCAGATAGATCAAACTCAATGAAACCAAATGGAAAAATTGAATAAAAACATGGATTGGTGATACTGACCTACTGAGCTAGTGTGGCCAAGACCTTTCGAACGACATCTAAACTGTGGTTCTTGAGATTTAGTTTTTGGACACGGACGGACTGAACTGTATTTTTTTGTCGTTCTTTCCATAGCTACGCTATAAAGAGACCACATATATTCAAACCACACGTTTGTACTAAGTGTGTAGTGTGTCGACTTGAGATTTTGGCTTTCATACAGAAAAAAAAACAAACTGGAAATGTTAAAATATTATGAACTGAAGAAATATTTCCAGACGACTTGGCAACAATGTGAAAGCGAATTTACGATAATAGTTTGAAACAAGAGACGAGCTACTGAGGTTTTTTAGGATGCCGCGTGATTCCTTAAAAAGGTGTTAAGATGATGACTCAAGTCGACCCATCTTCAGACCACTCTACAATTATATTTTTTTTGGGTTTCAGCGCAACCTCTTCCACATCTCTTGGAAAAGAAACTTTTTTTTTTATCTTGGAAATTAAAGTAAAGAAGGTTTGTGTTCGGGTGGGTGGGGCAAGGGGAGCGTTATCTCACAGCTAATTCTTTGCTCGGTTTGTTTCCTCTACCTTCAAAAGACAGTGATGAATCTCGTAGGCTGTCGGGAATCTCTCTAGAGTTGGCTAGAAGACAGATGACATCCTCTGTTGGCCGACCAGCATCATCTCTCGTGAAAGACAGACAAGAGAGAGAGAGAGAGAGCAAGTACGAGGAGTTGAAGAACAACAGAGAAGGGGTGAAATACGGGTTGTAGTAGTTTGGTGTTAAAGTAGGGGCAAGAATGTGTTTTCTTCTACTCTCATACCTTAACCGTTCTCTTTCTCGGAGATTGAAACTCTGAATCTTGTTTTATGGAACCAAGAGGAGCAAGTTTGATGTCTGCGTTTGTGAGAAAGAGTAAGTGAGTGTGTTTCAAATAATTCTATATTTGGAAAAGAAGAAGAAAAAGGTTAACACAGGAGTTACAGTCATAAAAGAAATTCAGCTACATTACATAATATAGTATCTGTCTATAAAACATTTCTTTTTTCATCTTTACCTTGTTATAACAGACATAAAGATGATGAAATATTCTCTTTTTTTTTTTTTTAAAGTTTGTTTCAATAAACTAAAAGTTTTTTTTTCTGCTCTTTGATAAATACGCCATTTGACGGATCGATTTATCATACCAAGACTAAGTTTTGCCGAAGTTTTGTGAAACCAAATACTGAACTTTTGCCTTTGAGATGGGCTTGTTGTGTAACTTTTAGGTAGGCAGAGAGCTCGAAAGTAAGAAAGGAGATAAAAGACAAACAGAGAGAGAGAGAAAGATAGAGAGAGAGAGAAGGAAGAAGTAAAAATGACAAGAAGTAAGACGGTGCTATCTTCAGTGATGAGAAGCTCTGTTCAGCTTCACTTAACATAAATTTCTTAAGTTTTATTTCTAGATCGCGAAGTTAATATTTATCACAAAAAAGCTGTTAATGAGATCATATCGAATTCTACCTTGAATTCGAATTATACAAAAAAGTAATATACAAAAAATTAACTGCAAGGTACCGAGATAAGGTGAAGAGTATTGATCGAAATATACAAAAAGTATATTTTCTGATACCTTCAACATTAGTTACTTCTGTTTCACTTTCGTCACGGAATCAAGCGCTGACGAGTTGTAGCGTCACCTCCCACACCACAGCACTTCTCGTCAGGGACGTATTTAGGGGGTCTGGAACCCCTAAAACTAAGTTTTTTTTAAAAAATCCATATCATTTTGCCTATTTCGGGGGGTCCAGACATACATTGCATTTATTTCGTTTTCACACGGCCATAGATTATTTCATGACTCTGCATGGTATCTCTTACCGAGCCACCGTAATCAAATGGTAGAGCGTTGGCGTAGCATTCGGGATATCGTGAGTTCGTCGTTACATTAAATATGATAAGAAATCCTAAGCGCTAATGCAATTAAAACATTACTTGTATTATGTAAGTAGTGTACAAAACAGGTTTAGATTGATGTGCAAAGGATATATCATGTAAAATAATGTAAATTCACACAGGAACATTTGGCAATCTGTTTATCAAACCCCAATCCACTTGATTTTAATACAGACGTCTCTTTAGTTCACAATGTTCCGCGGTGTTCTCAACTTTTGGAACGTTAATTTAACTCATTTCTCTACGTCATACAATGACGAAATTTTGTACAGCGACGTAAGTCGGGTGGCAATACAATATTCCGTCGTTATTTCTTATATTTCTCTATATTTTAAAAGCATATTTTAATATTTTTTTAAATATGGACTTCTTTATCCTGAAATAGATACTAGCCTGCAATGATTTTGGGGTTAGACTGGTTGCAGAACACTTTAGGATTTGGGTCGCAAAACATTGTCTTGAGAAGAAGTATTCGAACACCAAATTAACTCGAAAAAATAATAAAAGAAACTTTTAAAGATGTAACACTAATTTTTCTATTTTTCTTTTCAATAGTGATTCATATTATGGAATAAAATACAAGTCATCACATTAAAATTATAAGTTTATGTTGAATTTGAAACTCTGGTAATCCAATGGCTATAAATTGTGCTTCATGAAATGTCCTTCTTCAGTAGGTATCTATATATTCTAGTTAAAATGTTTTTGAATTCTTGAGTTATTTAAAAGTGCTACTTTTTAAAAATGTAGCAGTATTCATATATACATTTCTACTTTTTCAATCGTATAACCTACTTGTTTGAAATACTGTAATTTATGCGTCTCAGACGGCACTTTTTGCAGCTATTCAAGTGTTTACAGGCTTGTCCGTGCTATATAATACATCTTATTTTGATAAAAGTGTTCTATTCTACATCTTTGCTGGGTAATTTTACGAAACATTTACGTAAAATCAAAATTCATTACGACTTGGTCAACGTATTGTCAACTTTTGGTCGGTAAATTATTCCATGAAATTCTTTTACCATTTATGGGAAAGAGAAAAGGTGGGTAAATTTATCCATAAAATTCTTATGCCACAATTATATAGGAAGGCCAAAAGATGGAGATAGCGTGGTAAATTCATCGGTGAAGGGTCGAAATGGCGTATCTTGATTTCTATGATTTTTCGGGAGAGCGAATTAAGGATTCCGTTCAGCATTGTATCTTACGGGTTATTTGATCTTCAGGACTTCATCTATCCGAAACTAAAAAGAATTGAGGTACAAAATGTTGAAAGATGATAGAGCAGATTGGCAGTCCATGAATGATGGACATAACATGAATGATGAATTTACCCATGAAATTATTTTACCATATATGGGAAGAAAAACGTTGGAAAGAGCTGGGTAAACTTACCCATTAAATTCTTTACCGTATATAGGAAAGAGAGAAGGTGGAGAGAACTGACAAAATTTACCCATAAAATTCGGATAACGCAATTATATGGGAAAGACAAGGAGCTGGGCCAATCTACCTATAACATTTTTTACCATATATGGGAAAGAGAAAAGGTGGAAGGAACTGGGTAAATTTATGCATAAAATTCTTTTACCATGCAGGTGGAGAGAGATTACGTAACCAGTCACTAGCACGTTGACCAAGATGGAGGAGGAGACTCGGTTCATTTGCTTCTGAGGCCAAGAGATCAAATATTCTGCCAGATGCTGATTGCTATGTATACGTATGTTGGCGTTCCAAAGATAACTGACTACAGTACAAACAGTTTCACCTTGAGTAATATGCCTTTATCTAATGGATACACTCCTGCGTTACAGGCTACGAGGAGGCATTCTATTATTTATTTGCTTAATAGTTTATGGTACCTTTAGTACTAGCCTATCACGAGCCTCAGAGTTTACGTTCCTCGCTCAGCTCTCTACCAGAGAAAGGATAAGGAATGTCACAGGGTCTCTGTCATAAATACAATTCCTGCATGAGCCCGGTGCAACGGAATTGCACACACTTAAGATCCCAAATTACGCACAATCTCGATTAACCTTTTTTGCACAAAGATTTTGATCCAACGTTGCCACTTTGTTAGCTTCAAAATTTGTGCGCAAAACAGGTTTTTCTTCAGAGTAGAAGAGGGAAAGAAACTAGAAATAAAATATTAATTCTCTTAAGGATTAAGCAAATATAATTTGATAAATAAATTTAGCAAGTCAAGATACAATTTACATACCACCTTACATAAAACAACAAGTCCATCCAACTGTTAACGTTTCCTTGGTTGTAATTTTAATCCAATATTTTTTAGAAATTTTATCCGTCCGGTCTCATATTTTGAATATGTACAGTACCACCTTTAAGCATCTGATACTGCTTCACTATGAAGTTATGTCTTTTCCAATAGTCTTTTCTTTGTGTTCAGACTTCTCCTTTCACAATTGATCGTAATTTCAATTTTGTTTCTGACTGTATCTTGAGCACGGTTGATATCACCTGATGAAGTCTGGAGACGGTGAATAGATCTAACTGTTCATTGTAGTAATTATCAAGTGATTCTGCTCCATTCGTTGTCCGAGGAACTGCTGATGGTTCTGTAATGAGTTTACCGAAAGTTAAAATTTTCACTGTTCTGATTAATTATCTAACAAGCCAAAAATTTTGAAGTGAAATCACGTGCGGTAGCTACCTAATTCAAACTATGGATTCAAGTAGTCTCGATATAAGTGTTTGTTGCCCTGGATCTTTCTCCACCAAGATCGCCTCAAATGGAATCGACACCCAATGATTTCACATCCTGGAAATATCTCCCTGATAGCTCCATGAGCTGCAGTTTCGAAGTCTAAACGGATCGATCTCAAATTTATTCCAGCTTCTAAACTTCTTATCATTTCCCACAATACCGTCAGCGTAAACCTGAACATCACTTGTCTCACTTATAAATCTGAAACGCCAAACGGAAACTGTTGTTACTAAACTTCATTACATACACTGTGAATATGTACAGTCCATGTTATTATTGTACGTACCTGATATTACTTGCACAAGTTAGAATGATAATCTTAGCTTCTTCATTTATAAACACAAACTTTTCTCCATCATGAGTGAGCTCACAGAAGTCAGAACATTTTCAATCTGACAACATTGCTTTATTATTTTGTGCGCAGTCCTGTAAATTATGACAGCGGCAGGCGTTTATCATATAAAACTGATAAAACCGGAAAAGTGTGCGTAGTGAGTACCCCATGAGCCTAGTGGAATTGAGTTAAGCGCTGTAAAATCTTAGTTATTGGTGTAACAGAACCCGAACTCTCATCCTCTTCTCCCAGTGCTAATCTGAAACCGTCGTCTTCATCTACAAGACTACTCTTGCTGGTACACGGGTCACGGTGGCTCAGTGGTAAATAGCTCACCTCTGGTATTTGAGGTCTTTGTTTCGATCTCTGCTCCTGCAAAGTGGACTTTGTGGTGGGCCTGGTTTGGTTTTCACGGGGTTCTTCCGTTTCCTCCCAGTTTCTTAATTCCACCTTCTTCCATCGCCATATCATCATCATTCATTCATCCTGAACCCAAGTTGCCTAAAGGCCTTAAAATTAGATTTAAATTCATATTCTTGCTGGTACACGGTATAGGTAGAGGAATAATGTATTCACCAACATTAATGATACAGGTTATAATGCAAATGTAACGTTAAGTTTTCATTCAATTGATGACGATAAATTTTGTTGTTGAGGAAATCCCTTACAAGAAATTTAACATATGTGTTTTACTGTAGCCATAAGATAAGTTAGATGCTGCCAAATGCTGGTACATTAGAGATTTCAGAGGAGAACTTGAGTTTTCGTGTATTTTTCTGAGGAGGCTGCAATCAGAATCCTAACACAGCGGGCTCCTACGGATAATTATTTTGATTTGTTTGTACGGTAGAAGCAAATCAGACAGTCGTAGCTCATTATGCGTTTATTTTGGATTCAAAGGGTCCTGAATTCGAGCCTAGAGAATGGCTATCCTGACAGAGGTTTATTTTTTACTCTCAGTCATTTCTAATTAATGCTGGTATGGTGCCTTCAAAGACGGCTGTGGCCGACTTCTAAATAAAATTGAGCTTCAACTTAAATCCATGGGGGGGGGGAATCCTTTATTGGTATCGCTGATTGTGGAGGATTTGGAAGCAAGTATGTTTTTTTTTGTTAACAAATATAGGATCTTAGAATTATTGATGTGCGTTTGAAGATAGTACAAAAATTGGCTTTAGTATAGTCAGAATAGTCGCTGCTCTGTGAATTATAATTCCGAATAGTGAAGCAAACTGTTAACTTTTCCATTTGGTCCGAATACTTCTTTTGAATGAATCATTGCAGATGCGAATGTAATATACAAACATGTGCTTTCGCACGTACGTGAGAAAACCAGAGATAAAGTAACATTACTCATTTCGAAAAAAAGAAATTAAAAAAACACACAGTCAGATTGAAGAAAAAATAGAAACCGAGAGAGAAACAAAGTTGTGACTCGCAGCTGCTGAGAACTTGGAAGAGCATCTGTAGCCAGCAACCTAAAAGGTACCCGTGGGACAAATAGCAGAGAACTAAACATGTTTTGGCACTAGAATGTACGGACAAGGGTGGTCCACAACTCTATCCCTGGTTGACTGCTTGCCACTATCCACTACCAAAACTGCTATTCTCTACCAGAAATATTTAACAACATTCATCGATTTTTGTAACCACAGTTGAATCAATTAGTATAGACAGAGTGAATCAGCAAGCCCTTCTTCCATGCTCATAGCTTGGAAACTACTTCACACAAGGTGTTGAAAGCGAAACGTCCAATCATAAAAAGGGAAGCATATGGAAAATTAAAAATATGGCGTACAAATAAAAAGAGTGAGAATAAGCACAAACTTTCAAATAAGAATTAGCGTTACTTTCCCTAATATTTAACAAAGAGCATTGAAGTCCATGGAAGTTTAATAGCAACTTTTGTTTTTAATATTTCGTAACATTTGACAGCTACAATAGCTAATTTGTAACAGTATTAATTAATAATTTCATTCCATACCCAGGGCAAAATACAGATAACTAAGCGTCCCTATAAGGTAATATTTTCCTAGCGCCATCTGTTTATGATTCGCAGTATCTTTGTTTTTGCCGGCATCAAAAATGTTTGGAACTTCATAATTTTGTTTACTCCGAGCGTTCCTGTGTGATGAAGCTAACGTCATTGAAAACTGGTAGGGATCAATGAACCTAAGAAATTAGAGACTTACTAGAAATATATGGTTAATATTCTAACGTACTGTAATTTATATATTCCGTAATACATTCATACATAACAGTCCTCCCTAACACGCACCCACACACATACTAAAATTGCTCCGCTTCACAAATTTTGGCATCGACACAAAAGTTGAAACAAAAAAAATATCTATTTGCTGATGGTAAATAACTATTGCATCATACATTTCTCCTTTTGCAATATCTTGCATTTCAATGTTTGGTAATAATTATTATATTTACACAAAACAAACTGTGTATTTGCGAGATGTAAATAAATAATTTTACCCGCCCCATTTTCAGTTCACCAAATCTAACGGGACACGAGTACTATTCACGAATGCTGTTGACTTTCAACATGTTTGATTCCTATTCAAATGATACACAGACACACATAAAACCCCGAGCATTAGCAAGGGGCCGAGACCTTTGTAATGCGGCTCAACAATAATTGAAGTTGTGTTTGAGCATCCCACTAAAATAGAAGTGAATATTGAACATTGTGCGCTGACTGCTTGTGAAATTTGTTGAGTTGTACATCCGATTCTCTCTCTCTCTTCTTCTCTATTGCTAGTTTCACTCTGTATTTATTGATTGAAAAGCTCTTTCTCTTTGAAAATCTATCACATACATAAATATACGAGTACACATCAAACGAGCGATGAGCGATTACTTTGCTTGTTTGACCTCGTGCGGAAAATGTTTGTGCGATCCATGTTGTTTGCATGTTGTGTTGTTTTAAATGCCTTGTTCTCCATTTGAAATGACATTTCGACAGATTTCTTTGTCTCTCTCTTTCTCTCTATGTATTTATCTATCTCTCTATCTCCATGTCATTTTCGTAATTGTTACATTCTGTTTCTCTTCTCTCTCTCTCTCTCTCTCTCTCTCTCTCTCTCTCTTCCATTTGTCACGGGTTCATGTTCGTTTGTTTGTAAGTAGAGCAAGATCCATTATATAACTATTAAAACCTGATGGTCAAATATAAACCATATTTCAATAATTTCTGGCGTCACGTGCCGGACACATATCTATTAAAGAAAATTCAAAACTTCGTGGCCAGATGTGAGAAACATGATTTATTATTTAACTCGCGTATTAAGGATACATATGTAACGCAGAACACATAGTTTCGACTACATCTATAGCCATTATCAAGTGTACTGTTAAAATAACCATTTTTCTTCTTCTTATTCTCTCTAAATGTTTGAATTTCTATTATTGCCAGACCAGACCACGTAAAACTTTCAACTTGTTCTATTTCCTTATTACTTATGGTCAGCTGTTCTACTCCTCGTATGTTTATTCTAATTCCTTTTCTTAATACGTACGTTAAATAATAAATTGTGTTTCTAACATTAGGTCGTGATGTTTTCATTTTTGTTTGATAAACCATTTTATTTCACAACATTAATGTGTTAAACAAATACAAGAAACGATTATTTACTGATAAAAACATGTTTCGAGAAATGTAAAACGTAATACAGCAGTCGATAACATTAATGTGTTATGCGTTTTCCTTTCCTCCTCAACTCTGCTCTCCTTTTCCCCTTCCCACCTTCACATGATGAACAATTACTCTCCACATTTAATAATAATAATAATAATATAGCGTTGCGTTAGTTAATAATAATAATATAAGCAATTTATAGCGTTGTGTTTAGTTAAAAATGACAACAGAAAACTTGATAACTTTTCTGTGAGAAAAATATACCAGAAGATGTCAGGAGTAAGATATGAACAAGAAATCTTTCTACGTTGTTCTGAAGTACTTGACGAGAGGAAAGAAGCAATTTCGAAGAGGTATCATCACTGTTGGACCGCTGACTGAGGGGTTAAGTCGTTAGATAGCTGGCTGGAGGGTTACCGGGTTCAAATCTCCTCGAGCTTAAGTTGTTTTATTACTTTTTTTCATTCATAAGTACATTATTTCTTTTTTGTTACAACATATGAATTAACACTCTCTTTTGCACTTTTTTTATTTTATTTTTTACATTTTTAACATTTTATTGCGTCGTTTTCGCATTCAAAAGATGAAAACTTATATCTGAATAGATGGAAATTAACTTAAAAATATGTCTACATTCCCATCGAAATGGACTACCATAGATTCCATCTTCTCCAGTGGACTTCCTACGATGAAGATTCACTCCAAAGATCGGCCCCTCTTTTCGCTCAAATCGAGCTTAATTTCGCTCTTTAGATTTAGTGTGTAGATAAGGTATTGATGTGTTGTGTAGAGAAACCTAAGTCAGGACGGTCGGCAGCAAGATTGGAACGCACAGTACCTACCCTTTAGGGATTCGAAAAGACGGGTTAGAAAAATACACTTTAGTTTTCCTCAAAAATCTAACGTAAATTAAGCCTTCATGCATATAGAGTGCTTCAATACAAAGCAGTGATTTCGCCAGCCCTCCCTATGTGGGTATGTCACTCCCAAATTCTCCAGAACACCCCTAACTTTAAAAATTTGAAGGTCAAAACTCGATAGGAAACGTGCAAATCTCCAATTACACCCTCTCAATTTTGACTTTATATCCCACCAAACTGAACAGTCTTGCAGAATCCCTGACGCAGAGTAGCTGTTGACTATTGGCAGGAGTATATATGACCCTATATGTAGCATTGGCTGAAAATGATTATTTGTGTATAAAATGGCAAAACAGGAATAAATTGTATTCCTTTATAAGCACAAATATTTGTTAGCAGACCTGTATATACGGGGAAGCCATATAATTTAACCTGTCTGTCCGTCTGTACTCCCTAGATCTCAAGAACTACAACTCAGAGAGAGATGAGCGATGCACCGTTGGATTCGTCGTGGTCTAAATGAGTGGGAAAACCTATAAATTTGACTTTATAGGTGGAAAGTCCTTTCAAATCGCTTACCTTTCTCCGTCTGTATCTCTCCTTCCCCTACATCTCAGGAACTCCAAGTCAGACAGAGATGATTAACATACCTTTGGGTTTCTCATCGTCTGAAAGAATGGGGGAAACTATGGGTTGACTCTATTGTTTGGAGTTAATTCTTAAAGGTACATTTGATATTATGGGGGGACGCTTGTTTGGTTTTATCTATAAAACCAAATACTTAGGTTATTTTGCTATTTCTAATGTAAATTAACCGAACTTTACATGAAATCAGTTATGTACGAGTTATCTCACGGGTGAAAGTTGATGCACTGATGGTGTTTGGCGCTTTCGCTACATAATCCTTAATGTTTTTAGCTAAATATCTTTTCGTCTCGCGTTTTAAACAGTGATTTCTAATTTATCCTTGTAAAGTGCGCCCCTAGGCCTAGTGGTAAATCCGACCCTGGTTAAATATCTCTGACACAAAGGCTCTGTTAATAAGCGTAGACTTTCACCTTCCACGCTTCTCTGAAGTTTACACTTCTTTCTTCGATTTCTCTTGGCAAATTCTCGGTAAATACCTTACGTTTTCAAGTACCATGAACTACTTTTATTCTTCAATATATTTTCTATGCTGAAAATATGGGAAATTCGTTTCATTCTTATCTTTGTTGTTCTACAAATATTTATGTATACACGCATAAAGTTGCTTATTTTCAAATTATTATTTAGACCACACTTGCAGCGACGAACGATAATATAGAAGCACTTTTATGTCACTAATCATTTATGCCAAGGTATTATTTTGTATAGGCTACTTATTAATGTAAGGAGCACTTACGTATCTCCGGGGATTTGAATTTTATTTAAGATATTTCGGCAACTTTTGGCTCAGACCGACAATGATGATGATAATGGGTGAATTGGTGTAATGAAGAAAGTGGGAGGAAACGTAACGAGAAAACCCACACATATAGTGCTTGTCCACCACAAAACATGACACGAACAGGGATCGAATCGGGGACCTCACGTACCAGAGATGAACGCTCTACCGCTAAGCAAGCGCAGTGAATTGGAATTTTGATTCCTAGTTGACAAATAGAAAAGTGATAAGTTTATCTTCGGTATTCAGGAAACACACTTCTGACACTCCACTTTGTTTTGATCTAGTGTTCTCTTATGACTGGAAGTTTAGTACAGTCGGCTGAGGTAGTCGTCTTGTCTGAAGCGTTAGGTCAATGCTTTCAAGGTTGTGGGTTCTAATGCTGCTGTGGGCATGGATGTTTGTGTGTGCTTTGGCTTATTGTAAAAGAAAAATAAATGAAAAATAAACGTAATAATCGTTGAAAAGTGACGCTGGACTTCTACTGATCAACCCGTGCACAAAGCACACTTCAGGTGTCTCTCTTTTTACTTTTGTTCCCATTAGCCCTGAAAACTTAATAATGTTCGGTTTTTATTGGTCAAATTACTGGAGATTAGCGTTTTTTTTTTTCGGGAATGTTTCGGAAAATTTTTTACAGTGTAGAAACTGTGCCATGAAACTACTTGACTAGTTTCATAGTTCATAGAAGGCTCTCTCATTATGTTTTTGAAGGCTTCCATTTCATCAAAATTCCAATACTACTCCCTTGTTTGGTATACGGCATTTTTTGTTTTATTTGTCAGCCATAGACTCTCTCGTACGATTCTTTATTGTCAAATATTTACCTCAGTGTATCCATAACTGTTAAACACGTTGAATATTCATACACCACCACATAACACAATCTAGAAAACATTTTATTTCTGTTTAAATTATTAAACAGCATGCTTCAATCCAGATAAAGAACTCAACTTTAAGGAAAACACATTTTATGCGTTTGCTAATCTACTTACATTATACCAACACTATTTTTCTAAACCCTCTACTTTCTTTTGTTTGGCAACTTCAAACAACAAACAAATTGATATTTCTTTAGCTCAGAGCGAGGATTAAATGCTTTTCTTTTGCATACATCAAATGAGGGAACTTTTCATCATATTTTGTGTATGTACCTTTTCATCCCTGATTATCTTTTCAAAACATTCTTTTGTACAATCTTTGTATAGTTTCCCCATATGTTTTAGAGTATATAAACTTATTTTTGTAGTCTGAAAGAAAAAAAAAGTATTTGGCAGCAACGGGAATAGAATCCGATTGTCAGTGATAGTCTATTATTTTATGCAACTAATCTAAGAAGAACATGGTAGCACATGTACTTTCAAGAAGTTCTATACAAAAATGAGCAAGACAGAGTTCATAAGGACAATTTGGTGAATAGTAATTTTACAAAAAAGTATTTTAAATGCGTTCGTTAAAGAGTAAATGCGCAATAGAGATTCAAACCGCACCTTCTGATGGGCATGATAAACTCCAGCACTTCCTGTATACATTATTTACATTTTTCAAGCCCGAAAGTAAAGAAATTTTAGAAAATATGTGTAACTAAGGGATAAAATAGATATATCCTTTCATTTTTTACAGTGTACACAGCGCAATTAACGAAACTTATGCAAAAATCTAAAGTTTTTTTTATTCCTGTTTGTTATTTTACTTTCGAATTGTTGTTTTACTAAATAGCCAATGTTTATATTGCTAATGAGTTTTAATGTAATAACGCGCAATTACTGGATCTGAAGTCTTGTGTAAATAAATAAATAAATAAAGTAAATAAAAGAGATTTGAGGAGCTTTGTGGGAAAAGCGTATCCCATTTTCCCACTATAATCTTCGGAACTAATTTTTCCCTTCTTCTTCCATGTATGCACAGAAAGATACAAATATGCAAATATCCCAGTGTCGCAAATTTAGAGGGATATGCCGTTTTCCCACTAAGTCCCTCAATTGTTCAGAAAACAGAGCAATAAATTTAAACACAATAAACGAAGTCTAGACATCAGATAAACAATAGATGTTTTTTTTTCTAAAGAAGTTTAAAGCAACAAAACGGGCAAAGAAAACAACTGACACAAAAGTTTGCTATTCTTTAAAAATGACAACCAACTGTAATAATAATAATGCGAAAGAGAGAAAATTTTATTGCATGGTCTGTTTCTTTATGTTGATTCACAAATGGTGGGGAAAAAAGTTTCTTTATATCATTTAAATACAATTTTTTGCATAAAGTTTTAGACTTATTGCAATCTCTATAAAACTGTCAAGAAATAAAAATGTTGTCTGCCATAACTGCGAGCATCTTTTTCATCAACTTGTAAACATTTATTTTTGTTTTAATAAAGGAAAGAAAAAAAATATATACACGGTGTTCCAAAACTCTTTCCCTGATTACAAATCTTAATGTATGGAAAACTAACCAACTAAAATTCTTTTAAAAATCGTACATTTTGGTTTATTTCAGTTTTGACAGTGAACCTACTTGACACTAAGAATAATTCCTTCACTCACTTCACTGTTATCTCAAGCACAACTTGAGTTAAAGCGACATCTGAAATTCAACAATACGCATGGTGTTTATTATGTTAAATGCGTAGTAAAGAGACGAAAAATAAAAATAACGTAAAGGAGACTTGCAAAAAGTCATCTAGTTAAAGGGCTGTATTCAAGGAATTCCGGGATCGATTCCCGATACGGACACAAGTGGTTCGGAACCCACGTTAAACTATAGGTCCCGTCCTTAGAAGCTTACCAGTTTGTTTAGGACGTTAATAACAATTCAATCAATCTAGTAGAGGGGCTGTAGAGATAAAGGAGACTTACAAAATGTTATCGAGGGCAAGGCTCGAGTTAAGAAAAAAATGTCAAGTTATTTTATTGTATGGTTACCAACTAACTGAAGATATTTCAGACTTTTATTGCCATTGGCAACAAAATGCATTGAAAGCAAAAGTTACACAAATAACTAAACAATAAAATATAATTATAAATAAATCCATTTATATTGGATTGAAATTACTGTTACAGGATTAATAATACATCGTGATTCAGCTAGAGTCCATTCGATTATTTAATACGTCTGCGTAAATTAAATTACAGCTAAAAATAATTGTATACAAAAGATGAATATTCACTGTTAGGATAAATACAATACAGTTCTCAAAGAAAATGGGAAACAAACATAATTAGTGATGAATCGAAAGTGCAAGTAAATATCTTCGGTCCAAAATAGTTAGAATTGTAAGCTACCCTTACAATGTATTCGACTGCATAAATATATTTACACCACAGGATGTACCGAATCTCGCAACTCTGCAACAACGGATATCCACAGTCATTTCAACGATCTCTCGTATGATGTTGGCTAATGTATGGACAGAAACTGAATATGGACCACATGTGCTACCAAGGCTGATCGTTTTCCTGTTACTTACTGATGCGTTTTCCTGTTACTCATTAAACTTGTTTAGTTTTCCAACATTTTTGGCACCAGTTTCACCTCTCTTTCATGTTTACGGCAAAAATAAATTTAGTTTGTAATCAGGGCAAGACTTTTCGGACAGCCTGTACTACTACAGCCTTCTAGGTCCAGTGGTCGAGGAAAGCAGGATCTTGTCCTGCTGCATGTAATTTTAATTTAGGGTCTAGATTATATTTCCTCAGTTTTGCTTACATGTTACCTACAGTACACAACTACCTTTCCTATCCTCTTGTTCAAGGAAGATGATCTTCTAGGGGCAGTATCCTTCAAGCATTTTGCATTTGAATTGTATTTATGACCCTTTGGAATCTTTAATACAGCCTGGAGAGGGTATGAGAGTGTTCGTGGAAGGAAGACATCCAAGATCTCGTTTCAAAGTACCATCCAGGTATTGGGCCGGCATGATCGGAGAGAAACTCTGGATAAAACCTCAGTCAGGATAGTCGGTCTCTAGCATTGATCCCAAAACCTTCTGAAGACAAAGCACATGCTCTATGGGAACTCGGTCGCTTGAGACATGTGACAGACTTAGACTATAGCTGTTCGTCCTGCCTATAAATCAATTGAAATGAAAGGCGAGTATCCTGTGTTACTGGAAGAAGTCATTCTTTAATTTTTCATGATCTTTTAGGGTAACTAACTGAGTTCGATGTACCGAGACTGCTTTCCAGTTCTAAAATAAATTTTAGACTCGGTATAGGTTACTTCAGAAACATGCTGGATAAAAAAAACTACCTTCTTTGGAAGATACAATGAGGATAAGTAAAGGAAATACACTATCACAAGATAATATTCATATCAGTTCCAATCATTTACAAAACAATTAACTTGTGTATATGACTGTACTCCTCTAATACTTAAACAAATCTCACGCCTGTTTTCTCTGTTGATGTTCATCTGCGAGCACCCTTTCCGACGTAAAGTTTAGTGTGATCCCGATTTCTTTTAAGGTTCTACAAGCATTGGTCCAAGGAAGGAAATGTGACGTAGAGATAGCAAATCAATGAGTTTATGGTAAGCTTGTCATGAATCTCAACCTTAGCTTATGTCAAGCTTGAAACAAGCTAAGAGACGTAAAAAAGAACCATAATCGAGTCAATATTAACTTTAAAACAGGGTTGTTATAATAAGTCATTTTCTTTGTAATATATCAGGGTTGTTATAATAAGTCGTTTTCAGTAATCACTGTTGAAGTTGGGGCGGAACGCGCCAGAATTGAAATCTAGTCTCGATAGTACCGAAATAAATTCACGAAAGTGTTTCCTTTTTGCTATTTTAAAATAAAGTCCAAATGTCTTTATATCAATTAATGAGTTGAAATGCACCGTTCCGCCTAAAAAATGTTTCCTACTTCAGCACTGTAAGTGAAAATGAAGGAAATATGGAACTTGAAGGAACATTCCCTACAAAATAATTGTTAAAATAAGCTGTATCCATAAAAAAAAGCTACATCTTTTGGTTAAGCAGAAAAAAAAAACAACTAGAAGAAAGGTTCAAGTATGAGCGTAGTTAATAGTGAAGCCACAAGATGAATGCATTAGAAAGGTTCGTGTACGAGCGTAGTTAGTAGTGAAGCCACAAGATGAATGAATTAGAAAGGTTCGTGTACGAGCGTAGTTAATAGTGAAGCCACAAGATGAATGAATTAGAAAGGTTCGTGTA
>JAGDQP010014912.1:0-42130 GCA_022664845.1 Lepisma saccharinum | reverse complement strand
GTGGACGAAAAATCCGTTGGACCAAAAGTCGATTGGACGAAATGTCTCGTGGACGAAAAATCTGTTGGACGAAATGTCTTGCGGACGAAAAGTCAAGTGGACGAATTGTCTCTGGACGAAATGTCTGTGGACGAAATATTTGTGGACGAATTGTCTCTGAACGAAATGTCTGTGGACGAAATATTTGTGGACGAAATGTCGCGTGGACAAAATTTCGTTGGACGAAATGTGGTATCACCCTGACAAATGCCGGGATGGTACCTTTAAACTAGGCCCTGGCTGACTTCATTCTAACATCCTGTAGGTGGTGAAGATACATCGGATTCTTCGCCTTTTTAATTGAACGTTTATGAATGGTGCCAATTTGTGTTGATTGCAAGACGGTGAATGTGCAATCTCCTTCGTAGCCTTGTAATCAATTATTACTAGTTTTGATACCCGATAATGGTTAGGAAAGCACTTTAAACGGTAATCCCGATCCTTAAAATGTAATTTGCAAGGTAATTGCATACAATCATGGCTTGCTTGGTCATAGACTTGCTTCTAACAGGATTATCATAATCACAAACAGTACAAAAAATTACAAGCCTTACAGTAATTTAACAAGGATTATAAAGAAACCATTTCCATTCCTTTTTTAAAAAAAGAAATATACACTGATATTCCATGTAATTAACACGTCAAATTGTTTATCATTGCCTGAATCTGTTCACGGAGTGGTATTCTGTTAACGAGTACGCCTTACTGTATGTTGTTTTTCTTTTTCCAAAATTCGTATCCTTTATTATCAGTGTGCGTTGGTACATCAACAATTTGTTGCTGTTTGTCATAGTAATTATGTAAGCGGAAACCTTGTAACCTCAATGCGATATCATATTACACAAAGAATGAAATACTCGTTACTGTATATATGTTTTTCGTAAAAAAAAAAAAAATCCGCTACTACAAATATATTTAAGAGTCTCTTTCTTATATATTAGTTAAAAGAGAATTTTGCGAAAGATTTTAAGTCAATGTAATTAGCCCATAACAAGATGTCATTGATTGTCTGTATAGAATGATAGGACTACCTGAACGGACTGGAATATATTCCCTTTTTTTCGCGTATCGAGAAAGCATCGAGAAATTAATTTTGGAGGAGGTCCATGGTCGATTTAGATACGAAATTTTTATAAAATATATGTCATTACAGCTAAATTTATAGCAATTGTAGGAATTTCAGAGTCCAAATCCCCTGGGGCTATCCTTCTAAATACTTTATAGCAGGGTCTTCATAAATTGCTAGTGTTGGAAAGGGCGTGTTACAGTTTATAGATAAAACACAATGCGGACTGCATTCATAATAACCCACTTAACAATTACACGAAATATACCGAAAAAGAAAACCAGATTTTTGACAAATACATCTTCGATATAATCTTTCTCTTAAATTCTATTTTTCTTGTTCTTTTACGCTATTTGTTTACAACTGTTTTCTATGCCAGTAGCTTGAGGATATTATCAGCAACGCGATGCTCATCCCCGCTTTAGTATTGGATGTTTGAGGTTGGTTAATGGTTATTCCAACATTTCTGAGGCGTTCGGTAGAAATAGGTCCGATAGAACGGCCAAACTGTTGGTTGGTATCACTTTTGCTATTGGGAACCCAATGTCCACAAAACAAGAGCAACATCTCTCACCGTACTCAAGAAGCGAATCACACTAGCCGTCTTCCAAGAATCTTACACTTACGCGGTGTTTCGCCCCCCCCCCCCCCCGCAAAAAAAATCTCGGCAGCATCTCGAAACTTAAAAAAAAAAGTTCATAAATTAATAGAAACTCCACTTACACCCTTCCAATTTTTAATTTACGCTCTCCCCCAAATTAAAAATCCTAGCGGAATCCTGATTCATAGAGTCTTGCAATTAATAGTTAACTTGCATATTACCTTGAAACTAGGCTCTGGTCGACTACCTTCCAACATACTCTCCCCCATCCCATCTTGGCCTGAGAGGCATAAAGGCCACACTTACTTACTTACTCCACGGCGCTACAGCTCGGGGTGAGCTTTGGCCTCCTGTGCAAGCAGTCTCCAACTCTTCTTATCTTGAGCCATTTGCTTCCATCCTCTTACTTTCATCCTTTGGAGATCGCTCATCACATCATCTATCCATCTTCTCTTTGGTCTTCCCACTTTCCGTTTACAGTACAGTTTTCCTTCCATCATTTTCTTTGGCATTGCTCCATCTCTCATTCTCTCTACGTGGCCTAACCATCTAATTCGTTGGCTTTTGATGTATCTTATTATATTTTGTTTCTTAATTATGTCTTCTAACTCATCATTGTACCTCTTTCTCCATATGTTCCTGTCCTTGACTGGTCCGTATATTTTCCGTAATATTCTCCTTTCGAATCATTTTAATGCGTTCTCTGTTTCTACAGTAATTGTCCATGTTTCTGACGAATATGTAACCACCGGTCGTATCATTGTGTTGTATATTTGCAATTTAGCAGCTCTTGATATTAGTTTACTTTGGAATATTTTTTGGTTGGCGTGATATGCTCTGTTCCCTACCTGTATTCTGTCGTGCACACATGTGCTCATGTTATTTCTATTGTCTATGACGCTTCCGAGATAGTTGAACTTATCTATTCCTTAAAATGATTTCTGGCCTATCTTTAGGTTTAGATTACTATGACCCTAAAACTGGCAGGTCCTTTCATTCGCATAGTGTTCTCTATTTGTCGCTCGCCCCTTACAGTAACTTTGGAAGGGTGGGGGAAATTATGATTTATTGCCTCTTATTTTTTGGATACTTCTTAAAGGAGCATTTGATATTATACGGGGCGGTTATTTTCTATAAAACTATATTACTTTTATTATTAATATTATATTATCATTATTGCACAACTTGCAAACTGGCTAGAACTCCGGGATAAGAACTTGAGACCTAGGCGTTGGTCTGGTCATCCTACCTATACGATAGCCCCCAAGAGGAAAAAAGTTATACAACTTATATGGAAAATTTTTGAAAAGAGAAAAATATCATTGAAAAATCCAGGCATGGTAACCGTCTTACCGATTGACCTACTACTTCAACGGGAAAGAATAAAACACTGAGAAAACAGACAAGAAGATATCATTTCACCTTGACACTTTCCGGAGCAATTACGACAAAAAAAAAAAAAGACATTCGTACAGAAATGATTAATTAAAAAGAAAAAGAGTCAACGAAATAAAAAAGACCCGTTATGGTTACTTCTCTATCGCGAGTATTAAAAAAATAACGGAATATGAAAAATATACAAGAGCGGTGACGTAATGTATTGGGTTATTAAGCCCACATAATGTAACGCCAAAAGACTTTTATTAAGGAGTGCCATGTCACACTGGGCGCACTGGAAATTAAAAATTGTGTTCTGTCTAACCATTAACACTCACTGGACGAAACGTATTGTACGCATCGGGACTCATAATAATTGTATTAAACAAGAAAGAAAAAATCACTTAAATGTACTTTAAAAGCTTTCGCTCTTTTGCTTATGGACACAGAATAAAATCTTCCAGTTCCCATGAGGCAATGATTGACGTGGTAGATTCAGAATCTTCTCTGCAGACGTACGCGGGTTTGGCAAGAAATTTTACAGGGATTTTCTCAATGTCACCAACCGAATGCAGGGATGGTACCTTAACTGAAGCTCTGGCCGCTATTTATCTTATCGCTCCCGCAGGAAGAACTATTGTCGAACAATGTAATTCCTTAGGAGAGACAGACATCGCATTTTCAGGCTATAAGCGAAAAATTATAGTGAATTGTTTAATAGAAATATAGTTATTCTTTTCTATGATATATTAATTGATCAACAGACAAAATCATGACAGTTGAAAGCAGAATATTAACTACAATTATGATATTCACATTTAATTCATGAAATATTTTAAATTTCAATACGTTTGTTTAGATTGTGAGTCTTTATTTTTAGACTATGACTTGCACAGTAAAAATAATGACTCTCCGAGATTTACAAAATAATGATAAATAAATACACATGCTAAAAATAGGCAACTACTAACGCTGCATAATTCTAGAAGTGTTTGTTCTGTACTGTTAATCAATTACTACAAGATCATGAGAAAAATTACTAACAGAAGTGCAAAACCTAGCTAATACTGAATGAATTAATATAATAAATCTGTATTTCATTTCCATTACATAAAAAGTACGAAAATTTAATTTTGCTTTCAAATTTCCAGGGGAGGGAACATGGCCCCTTTGTCTCCCCTGGGCTACCATGTTCTCTATCATACACCATCGTTCGCAAATACATACTTGAATATACTATCAATATAATGTTTCTTGATAGTATTCATTCAATTCTCTACTGTTGATGGAGAAACATTTTATATTGAGTTGTGTTTGGACCAAGTATGTTATGTAGATGTATTTGCATAAGACATCCATGTATAAAAATTATGGATTTTTAGTAATTTAATTGTTTTGTACCAGAAGCGTAAATATGAAACCGGAATTTATGTACAGAAAATATACAGTGATTGGATGGCAATGCTAAGAACAATTTTATTCGAAGTATTGGCCATCGCTAGCGATACATTTCTGGTCAGCAATTGCGTGTCCCATGGATGCAAATAAGTGAAAATCGGAAGGCGCCAAGTCTGGTGAGTAAGCCGCATGCGGAAGGATTTCCCAGCCAAACGTCGCAATCGTTTCCTTGACCGGTTTTGCTGTGTGGAAGGGTGCATTATCGTGAAGCACAATCACTTTATGTTGTCTTTGGTCATATTCTGGTCGTTTTTCACGCAAAGCATGATGCAAATCGATCATTTGTTGTCGGTAACGTTGGGTATTAACGGTTTCGCCAGGTTTCAGCAGTTCATAATAGATCACTCTCTTCTGATCCCACCAAACACAAAACATTGTCTTCCGTCCATAGCGATTTGGTCTTGCAGTCGATTTCGCCGATTCTCCTGGAGTTACCCATGATCTTTTACGCTTAGGATTCTCGAAATAGATCCACTTTTAGTCACCAGTCACAATTCGATGGAGAAATGATTTCCTTTTGTACCTGGCGAGCAGAATTTTGCAAGTGGTTTTTCGGATTTCCTGCTGTCGTTCAGCCAATGCATGTGGAACCCATTCTCTCACCTTCTGAATCTTGCCCATGGCTTTTAAACGTATGGAAACGGCTTCTCGTGTCATATGTAATTGATCCGCGAGTTGTTGTTGCGTTTGAGCGTCATTCTCATCCAACAAAGCTTGCAATTCGCTGTCTGCAAACTTTTTCGGTGGTCTTCCACGTTCTTCGTTTCTCACGTCAAAATCGCCACTTTTAAATTTTGTAAACCACGCATAGCACTGTGACTTACCAAGAGCATGATCACTGTAAGCTTCGACAAGCATGCGATTCCATTCTGCAGCAGTTTTCTTTAAATGGTAACAAAAAATTAATGCTGTCCGCACATCGTAGTTTGTAGGTACAAATTGCGCCATGCTCAACGCTATTAAACACTACACTATGACATGAAACTTGTCTGGTTGTAAGTTGCAAGTCGTTATCAGCAGTCAAAAGAAGCAAGTGGCGCCAAGGACGCAGTTTTACGGTAAGCACAGTGACAGCTAACGCCTTCTATGCACAAATTCCGGTTTCATATTTACACACCTGGTATTGTAACCTAAAATGATGATTTGTGTTCTAATGATGTGATCTTTAAAATATATTGATATTTATCAAATAAAATTTCATGTCTCTAGCGACATGTATCTCTTCAAACCTAATCGTACTAGAGTGATAACAGCATTAATAATAAATAAATAATTTGTATCAACCAATGAGCTGTAAATTATCATACTGGAGTGCTTGATTTCATTACAAATCAAGTTAGTATCTGAAGGTGTCGTAGAAACAGTTTCGGTGAGATAAGGTCAAAGCCAGATAGAACAGGAAAAAAAAGAGGTTAGAAGTGAAAGTTTGGTACATTTTGAATTAAGCCGAAATTGGGCAAATGAGGTTATTTTTTTCCCTCTGGGGTGTGGCTTTAGATACTAACCGAACACTCCAATACCGTTAAGTACAGCTAAATGATCCAAACTACCAGAAATTACATTTTGAACTATTGTCTGAGTAATGAGTTATCTTTTTCCTTGTAAGTTGAAATATTTGTTTCGTCTAACATTTATTGCTTAAAAGAAAAGACGTGTTTCGATAGTGCTGTTATCAGCAGTGAACAAAGCGCGAGTTTTCAACTACTGAAGTAATAATGATAGCCATTTTGTTGTCCAAGACACGCAGAAAGAATTTCCAACGGAAACTAAGCAAGTCGTCTACATTCCGAGTAGCAAAAATTAAGAAGTAAAGATTCTTCGAATAAGTATTACAAGGAATTATCTATAAGAATTGAATTGGTTGTATTTATGGCCTTCAGGCATTTTCCTCTCAGGCTGGAATGGTCGGAAAAAGGCTGTGGTAAAGAGTTCGGTTAGGACCTAGAATGAACGTGCCATCGCGGCATAAGTGTGGTACAAATGTGCTTGAATTTTCCAGGCAGGAAAAGTAAATTTCGGACAGATATAAGTTGCCGTGTGATACTGTGGCTACCTGCAAAGGTTGCATAAATGGTATCTCTGGTACCGAAGCTCTGTACATAGGTGGTAACAGCAGGTCTAACAAATTATATATATATATACCGAGCGGAAGTGTTTCAGTGATAGAGCGTTGGCTTGGCGTTCAAGGGGTCCTGGGATCGATCCCAGCTGCCGACCAACCTGATCGAGGTTCTTCCAGGGCTTTTCCTCAGTCACACAAGGCAAATGTCGGGATAGCACCTTCAACTTAGACCCTGGCCGACACCTTCCGCATCATTTCCTCTCTCCATCCCGGCGAGAATCTTAGATGTGTGAAGGCCATAAATAAATTCTATTCAATTCAACGGAAATATTACGCCAAATTACTACCAAATACAACGTTACCGCTTCTAACCAGGCACTATCAAGCGTTCACGCCAGTCCCTGAATTTGGGTGCCCTAATTGATGGTTAATGCGCCTCTTTTGGGTCAGGCAATATCGACATTTGACTGAGGGATTGACATCGCTTCACCCGGATTTGATTAATCACAATTATAGTTGTTTTGAACAGAAAACAACAGACCAGTGCACTTATTCTTCACATGCAAACTATTGTGCAGGCTGGTTGTTGTTCTGTAATCATATGTTCTTATTGAAGTTTACAAGAACCACTAGTGGATTATATCTTCACATGTACGACGTACACAGACTAGACTACCTGGATACGTTTATGAAAGATATGTTCTCCGTGGGAATTATGTTTATCAGCAGGATAACGCAGAGTTAGTTCAACAATCTAGTAACATCGAAGATTGTCTCCACACTCGCCGAATTTGAAATTCATTGAGCACCTACGATCCAGTATGTATTTAAAAAATGGGTGTGAGGGAGTGCAGGTGGTAGTAGTAGTTGTAGTGCAGGCACGAAATTAATACACTACTACCAATGTAAAGGCTCCATGGTTCAACACTTACGCCTCCCCTCCTCACGACACAGATAATCACCCTTGTACTTAGCGCTCCTCAATGATGTTGCAAATGTCAAAACAAAATGGCTGGCGGTGGTCGTTGCGTGTGTACGCAGTAGATTCACCATAGAACATAAACGGCACACCAAAATATAACACAATCGTTACCTCTTGTGCACACACGACCAATAAATGCATGTATACCGTGACTTTGTTCACTATTTAATGCATGCACCTTATCAACTAATCGGGAAATACTCAAAAACATTTATAAATTAAATACGTAATTTATATGCAACATTCTAACGATTCGCATATACACAACTACTGGTCGAGCTCGAGATGCCAATACAGATTTTTGCGACTTTAATTTAAAACTTGTAATAATTTTTGCTTAAGGAATAGGAAAACACATTCAATGGACATACTTATTAGCATGCGGAAATCGAGCGAAGTGAATAAATCGCGAAACGGGATACGAAGGCACAGTTTTAGGCGTTGCTGCGTGCACTTTTTTTTTTCGTTGCACCAAACTGTCTTCAGGGCATGGAAGTACCAAAAACATTACATTTGCATGAAATAACTGCAGACTTTAGGCAAATTCACTCACCAAGTTGCATGTTGTAACTCACTTCCCCGAACTTATTATTTCTTTGGATCGAACGTACAAAGAGTTGCCAAACACAATTGAAAATCGTTGATTTGCATTAAGATGTCACACATTGCTCATCTTCATTCGGTGGGCCGGTTGTGAGTACTTCTTCGTGCTTGAGGTTATCCCCGCTTTTCGTAGAGACCTTCCTCTTTATGTTAAACAATTCAAAAACAACCAATAAAGCACTTAGGTTCAAATCTGGTCGTTGTCAACCGTCCACCAACACACTTTAGAGGTCCCGCACGGAGCATGAACAAGTCTTCACATCTACTCCGTTTATTACGTGATCGCACAAAAAAAAAAAAAAAAAAACACACACACACACAGTGAAAATTAAATATGATTTTTCGTGTTTTTAGCCAAATTAAGGAAGTAAACACTGCACTGAGTATCGCCACATATTCATTATAGCTTTTTAGTTTTTACACAAGTACGTATAGATGCAACCATTAACTACTGACATATTGGCGAGAAAGCCGATGAAATTCTCTCAAACTCAACGGAAAATCCCCGATTTCGTTAGCAAAGAAGCTGTTCTCTGAAATAGGATGGGGGACACAGTCAAGTAGGTGGTGATATCTTGCGGACAAGCAGGAAATTATTCGAGGTGTGATGCTGTCATCGTAGTTGAACGAGATGCAATGAAGAGGGAGAAACAAAATAGGTTAATCTATCTCGTACCAGCTAGCAAGAAAATATGCGTATATGTAAACGTTCCGATCACTGTGGCGGCTGGAGAGAAAAATATGTATGTATATTAACTTTTCCAACTACTGCGGCAGGCCGTGGAACACCCTGCCACATATGCAAATCTAAGCCTTACAGCCACCTAAAAAATATCGACTGCATTATAAACAGCAATTGAGGTCACCTGGATAGATACATCCTTACAACAACTCTAATACTTTGTCGACTCCATGCCGCGACAACTAGTTCCAGAGAAGGAAGGAACTCTTCTAAAGTTTGGCATCTCAGTTTAGACATACGTTGTCCATAAAACACCAAATAAAATATTGAATACGTAACTTTAAAAAAATGTAAAACAACGTAATGCTTAAAAGTAAACAAACATAAAAGGTTTCTAAGAATTATATACAAAATAAAAATATTGCGTAAGTGTTGCGTAGGGAATTCCAATCCAGAGCTGTGAATACAGTGAATAACTTTGGGGAGAAAACTCTGACTTAAGAAAGATAAAGAAAAAAATAGAACATTTTTTATAAAATCCTCTTTAAATATAACTATATCTGTCTGTCCGCCATTTTGAAACGCAGGCTAACATCTCAAAGAAAGTAGATGGAGAAACTGGCTTCAGATTTGAATTCAGATACCTTGATATATCTAGCTGTTTTCCACCTGCTCAGACTATTTTGTTCCTTTATGGAATTTTGACACAGTATGCACTCTGTATGGTTGTAAAGTTACGTAGATAATGTATAAGAGCTATTGCAAGTAGGATCTTCTGAACTTTCAGTCTCTAAATATCGTTATATGGCTAAAAACTTAAATTAAATATTAGTCAAAGTTAATTTATTAATTTGACCATAATATCTTTCGCATTTTGGCAGCAATTTTAACAAAAGTAGTGGTAAGTTACAGTGGCTATGGTTTGAACTATAAATGATTTCAATTCGGTACTTATACAAAAAAATGGCGGCGATAATGATGTTGTTTCTTACAAGGAACACTCGCCAGGTGTCAGAGCCCGATTTTGATGAAAATTCGTATGTAAGTACAGTGCCTAAGTAAATCTTCACAGTGAACCAAAGGGACCCAAGAACGATGGATCGTAGAGAGGAAGTAAATCCAATACAGAGTACGGAAAACGCCTTTACTTTTATAAACTCTAATATATATTGAAACAAATGGCTATTAATGGATACTGTACAGGAGGTGATACATGCTTGATGGTATGACGACAATAACCGCCATCTTGAAAGCGGCCATCTTGACTATGCTTCAAAATTTTTAAATAGTAAGTGGATCATGTGATATGTCAATATGTGCTGGAATGTTCCAAGAAACCCAAAGACGAAGTCATTATTGGCATAACTCTAATCCTTACGACAAAATGACACGTAAAATTGACCCGGAGAATGTGTGAGCCGAATGATGAAAAAAAAAAAATTTATTGTTGAAACAGTTGAAGGAACTAAACCCAAAAGGCTACAAAAGAGGTACCATTACGTTGGAAAATATGATCCTCATGAAAAATAAATGATAGAGTTATGCAAAATTGACTTCGTCATTGGGTTTCTTGGAACATTCCAGCACAGATTGACATATCACATGACCCACTTACTATTTAAAAATTTTGAAGCAAAGTCAAGATGGCCGCTTTTAAGATGGCGGTTATTGTCGTCATTTCATCTAGCATATATCACCTCCTGTCCAGTATCTATTAATAGCCATTTGCTTTCAATATATGGAACATTTTTATGAGAGAACAAGCGTTTTCCGTACTCTGTATTCCATTTACTTGCTCTCTACGTTCCATCTTTCTCGGGTCCCTTTGTCATTATTTGTTGACGACAGCACCTATAATTTTGGCTGTGAAGGTTTACGTAAAGCACTGTACCTACATACGAATTTGCATGAAAATCGGTCTCTGTCACCTGGCGAGTGTTCCTTGTTAGTGCTGCATGCTTTAAACTGTTTTCAATAATAACCCACAGCAAACTTAACGAAACTTTAAAACAATATGTGCTTAAGATAATCCTATCTCTGATGTCCGTTAAATTGGACATTTTAAAACGATACATTAAAAAAAAAATCGTTTGTGTTCTGTTTGTGCCCAAGTTCAATCGTTAATGTGACAAAATTAACGGCGTTATAACACTTTGAATTGTCACAGCTAAATTGACGTCATAAATGCCTGTATGGCTAATAAATACAAAATAATCCCTCAGTGTACAATATGTGCGCACCCAATGTCCTGACGAGTTTCTCCTTCTCTTTTTTTATTGTCACCAGGATTGGTCGTCTCTCGCTTATTCTCTTTAGCACTTCTTATTTTCTGTATCCATATCATGTTTTTTCATTTACTGTTCATATCTACATTTCAAACTCTTTCAATTTTCTTTATTCACTCTTTCGTAGAGTCAAAGTTTCTGCCCCATACAAGGTAATATTCCATTTAATTATCCTCTTCATTTCTTTGTTAATTGATCCGCAGAAAAGATTCTTCTTAATGAAGTACTGTTTCGTCACCGCTATTCTCGCCTTGATCTCTTTTTCACATTCTATAGCCTCACATATTACCTGTTAGGATATATTTAATCACCTCCAATCTTAATGTTTGGTATGTTCGATTTCTCTATAAGTAAAAGTCGGCGGGCCGACGTCGGCCCACCGAGTTTTGCTTATGATATTGTTCCAATTATAATTCCTTGCCTTTTATTTACGTTTATTATCATTCCAAGATCCTCACAGCTTTCCTGAAGCTGTTTTAACATTTTGTTAAGTGATGTCTCATTTTCTGATCATCCGCAAATCTAATGCCTTTGATTTTCAGTCTCCCCGACCGTAATACCTTTTTCGCTTTCCAAGAAACTCTCTTCTGAAACCAAGAAACTTACAACCTCTTCTGATATTATATTAAATAAAGTGGACGACAGATGGCATCCCTGTCTCGCTCTTCGACCAATTTGTTGTTCGTGCTGATAAGTCGTCGGCCACCTTTACCATTATTATCTGATTTAGATGCAAGTTCATTATAAGTGTTCGGTAATTCCAGTAACCAATTATAAATTTCCAAGTAAACTAAAAACATATTTGTGATTGGTGATAAAAATTACTTTACGTTAACAATACGCAGTCAGGGTTCAATCGCTATGGATGGATTCAACAAAACCACCACCCCTACAAATCGAACACTGAAAAAAAGAAACTTTTTATGTAATCATGAATTCGTAGTAGACCAATTGTATCAAATAAACATTAAAAAAACCTTCATCGCTGTGCCATTTCTTGAAATATTTCTTATTTCTTTTTTGAAAAAATGTAATTGAATTTTTCCAATTCAATTACAAAGGTTTCTCAATCATCTTTCAGAGAACAATCAAAGAAATCAATTATTTCCTCTCGTGCTTGGGAAAACACCATCTCGCATACAGAAAACATAACGAAAATTGTATTTATACTAACAAAAGACTTAGTTCTTTCCTTTATGAATGTACGATAAAGGTCACAAGGTAATTATGATGGCAATGCTGCCATTGTTGATGACACATTTTCGTCATAAAGAGACAAACTTTTATAACAACAGAAAAGAAGTCGCTTCTTTCTTCTTCCACTGTGGGTCACCAATACCATGCCGCGGCCGCACGATGTTTTTGTGAGGTTAACGTCTTGGCAACACGTATTGCCAACTAAAAGAAAAAGTTTCTGCTGGAATTTTTTTTTCACGCTCGCTTCCACAAGACTCACGCACATCATTTTGGTTCCAAGTAAACTCGAGTGATAACTTATTTAAAAAAAATAAAGTATAAAAAACTATTTGTTTCTAATCTGCACATCTCTCAACAAAAAATAATTTTATAAATTCTGATTTATAGTATCCCCTGAGGTAACGCTCACTGCCGTGTAATCAAGGAGTTCCAATTTTGATACTCAACGAAAATTACCAAATAAATAAGCGGTCGGATAAGCCAAGGTCTCTGAACCCAAATCTGAAGTGACATTCTCTGCTTTGATTAAAGTGTTAGCCGCATTACAGACGAAAATTTGAGGGATAGTAATAAAATAATACAAAGTATATCTTTTACTAATTTTATAAAAGCATTCCCTTGTTAACAGAACGTTAAACCAAATAAACACCCTTTCACAACTTATCAACCATCACCTAATCGCAATATATGATTAAGGAAGAAAGCAAAACATTTTTTTTTCTTCAGGATTTTAGTTGCATTAACATTATTATTTTGTGATGAATATCTTAGTGAAATACCAGAAACAACTTAAATGTAAACATCACATATGTTTTTATATTGTGCTTAGGTCTAAATATGCATAAAATATGCATTTATATGACCAACAAAAGCAACAGAATTATGTTCACGAAACACAGAAACATGAAAAACACAAAACGTTAAAAGTGATAAAAAAAAGAACAATCCTAGCTCTCAAAGCGAGACCATCGTATCCTTTCTCATAGAAAACCCAAACAGCACAGCAGTCCTGCGGGTTGCCTGGATACGGTTGGAAGAAGGAAGTTTGTATTCGTTTTGCAGCTGATGTTGTTCTGTATCATTGAGTTGAGTATCTTTATGAAAACAGGTTTGAAGCATCTGAGGAAAATATGGCATGAGGATGAACATGGGGAAACACAAAAGTAATGTTGAGTAGAATAAAACAATGAAAACATCACAATTCGAGGAAGAGAAGTAAACACAGGCATTTGGAAAGTATTTGTAAGTGAGGATTTAGGAAATATGATTGTTGAGTCTATGGTTTGAGACAGTTAAAAAAAAAAAATCTTTTCAGGGAGGTGGGGGCTGAACAACCCCCTACTGAAAGAAGAATTGACAAAATGTCTAAATGTTAAAAGCCAAATTGAGTTCGTATGTTTCCGGATGGCCAAAGCATATGGAAGACGCTTTCTCTGTTAGTTTTCTTGAGGGAGGAAGACTGTTTTGATGTCGAAACTCGACAAACTCTTTTCAAGTAAGTACTGGCAAGAGAGAGATCATGGGAGGCAAGGGAGCTGAAGCTGTCCAAAATCTAGCTTATCCCCCCCCCCGTTTTATCAGTACACTTTATTTCATACGTAACCTCCGTAACCTAGGGGGGAAAGGGGAGAGAGATTGAAGTTTAAGGAGAGAGAGAGATTGAAGTTTGACTATATGAACTGGAAAATAAACTAAACTGTTTAATCGGCCGATGATTTTTCTTAGACTCTCGGTCTAACTTACAACTTACGTAAGTCCATGGCTGAAAGAAAAAACAATACTAATTCAGGCCATCCGTAAATCTATACACACATTGTGCGAATACCGGTACTGCAATATTTTACACATTCGATGTTCAACAATATATCCGAAAAATCGGAGGCTTAAAGCTATAATAGTGCCTCACTGAATTTGTTATACCTATACAAAAGAACTGAATGTAAAAATGACAACAAAAGAAAAGAAGAGGAACTGGTCCCCGAGAATGCAACCGCGCCTCTCCTTTCTCCTCTTGCCAGCTCTGCGTATACCATTCCTTTATTTACACCTTGTTTCTGAAACTCATTCAATCAATGCTTGACTCCAGCTGGCTTCCTCACCTGTCATATACACTCCGCAGTCCGCACTAGCCGTGACCTTCACGCGCGACACGTGTCATCCTGGGTCACAGCATTTTTATTGCTAACAGATGCATATAGATATATTTTGACATAAGAGTTGGATACATTGAGAAAAAGCTTATGTGCACTTTGTTCGCACGCAACCCAGTTTGCAATGCGTGCAATGGTGATGGCGCTAGTTGAAGTGGCGGTGGCCAGTCAGCTGCTTGCCACAGTGGAGAAACAAGACGCCGTCGCATGTAGTGTGTCGAAGGCAAAGATGATGACGCTCCTACCACATCAATCAGTGCAGTGCTGTTAGTGTTTTGTTTACATTTTTTTTTTCCTTTTGTTGATACCGTTTGTAATATTTTGCCTGTTGCATATCTATCTCATGCATCTCGGGTTACAATCTCGCCCAAAAATCAATATTTTCAACTAGTCATTGCTCAGAAAAAAAAAAGAATCTTCAGAACACGGAAAAGGTAAGTGTAAAGGTTGATTTTTTCTCATTTATATATTATTCAATTATGCAAATTATTTTTTATGATGTACAAATAAATCCACACAAATCATATTTCCTTGCTAATTTGTAACAAAGTTTTACTTAAATTCGATTTTATTTATTCTCTTTTTGTTATTTCTTTTTAACTGTCAGAATCAAAATCAATTTTTGCACTGTCTTTATTGGAACCTAACCATACTTGCTGACAACGGAGGGGAGAAATGGCATTGCACATTGAAATGTACCCCCCCCTTCAGAAATGTAAACGTCTATTTATGATTTTAAGTGTTTCATTTTCTTTACGATTTTATGTGTGGAGTTTTCGTTTTCTGAGATTCAAAACAGGGGGAAATGATTACCGGAATATACTTGAAATTTTTATCTGGTGGGAATAAATTGAAGCTTGATTCCAGATTAGGGTAAACATAGAGCTTTTGTACTAGAACTATTTCTGTTTCATATTTCTTTCCAGTTTCGTTTTTCAGACCTTTTAGGTACGTTACGGTAGTTTGGCTGTGCTTACCGTAAACTGGATTTGCTTACAAATTGAAATTTATAGTGTGATATTTGTCATAATTCTAGTGAGAGGGAAACTCCATTGTATATATATTAAAGTGGGGAATAGATTCCCCTCTAGGGACAAAATTATCTATCGTAAATGAGTTAGAAGACAAAGAGAGAGGGAGCAATCCCCTCTCATACCCTTGTAAATACCACCCTCGAAATATGTACAAAAAAAATTGATCGTGCAACCGACTGGGAATCGAACTCAGGTGTCATGCTGACCGGGTGATACTTCTACAATTGAATTGAGTGCTCAAGGAGAGAATCCAATGGCAAAAGTTTGTTACTGCGGCGATGAACTTGCGAGTTCCGTAAGCCATAGGGTTAGTTAGTTAGACATCTTTAGCTCAGGCTGTCAGTAATACTACCAAATTTACCGGTTCCTTGTCACTATATTTCCGGTACCAAAAGATACTTCATAACAAAACTAACTTCATTAGTTATGTGTAATTGAAAATGCTTCCAATCTTATTTCATTTTTGTAAAGAAACACAAAGAAATACAAAAGGAATTTACCCAGCGATACCTTAAACAGGAATTTGAATTTTATTTTTTATGGTCTTTACAGAACTGTATCTCAGGCTATGGTAAGGTTCAGGAGAAGATTTGGGCAGGCTTAGAAAAGCCCTAGTAAAAAAAGTCTGTGAGAATGACTGGCCCCTGGAATTGATCCCAGAACCTTCCGATGAGAAGTTAATGGATCATACTAACCGAGCTATGGCCGACCGGTGAGATCATCCTCCAATTTCTTTTGAATTTTTAAAATGTAAAAATAAAAGACAATTCTCCAATTTGGAAGCAGTGATAATCGAAAGCTAACGAACTGAATTTATTTGTAGCTTTTGGGCATCTTTGGCTCAGGCGTTAAAAATATAGAAATTGATGGAATAAAAAATAAATAGAAGTTTCAAATTTATTAAAATTATGACATCCAGGGAGCGAAATTGTCCCAGTTGCGGGCTGAAAGGGAGTCCTTGGGGGCAAATGTAAAGCCATACAAAATTCAAAGATAACCGATTTAAAATTAATCAGTACAGTTTTTCCTCCCAGGAAATAAACACTGAGGAAGAAATGTGGGGAAAGCCCCAACTGTTCCCCATTATTTCGGATCCTGATGACGTCGGGGAAAATCTTCTGTAATAAGACGGTAATACGTGTAATCGATTCAACGAAGAGGCCAGGGAATTCCATCTTTTAGCTAAGACGGGAGAAAGAATTGTAAAAAAATTCCCTAGAAACAAAGTTCTGAAAACTGTGGCTTCTGAAGCTTTGACGGTCCTCAGCCTGTTGTCAGAATAATACCTCCTTTGTGTCCTGAAGAGGTTTTATCGTGCCGTAGAGGGAATATGTCTTAAATGGTGGCATTGACCCTGGATCTTAATTTCGTTTATTTTAGTTTACATTCTTATTGGGGTGACACATTCTCTTTTTTTTTGTCTTAACCTGTCATGAATTCGAGAGATAACGTCCTTCGGCTAACGTTCTTTCAGGTAAAATGATGAACTGACCATTTTTTAAATGGACATACATTCAATTTTTAATAAGATTCTGAGTCGATACATGGTTTCTAGATAATAATAATAATATGCATTTTTATTTTAAACAACAAAAATAGGATAAATTATGTTAATGCAAAACCGTAGCTCAGTTTGCTAGAGCATTGAGTTCAGAAGGTCCCAGGATTGATTCCAGAGGCCCGCCATTCTGACAGGTTTGCATCAGTCACGTCAGGAGAATGCAGGGATGGTATCTTCATATTAGACTCTGGTCGACTCCTTCTACACATCTTCTGCTTTCCCCTATCCGAAACAGCCAGGAATGCCAAAAGGCATGTAATAAAAAAATCATTATTAGTGCAAAAATGTAAAATAATGTTCGAACAAACATTCTAAGCTACATTGTTTTCATTTGTACACTTTTTTAAACATAAACGTTGTTTTTAAAAGTAATTGAAATTTTGGTCTAGTCTATTTAGTTAGGTTGTATTCTTATTAACATCGTAAAAGACTTTCTGAGCTTCTGAGTACAGGACCTAGGATCACAGCTTCTGTTAAAATAGACTCAGAATTACTCCGTTCAACACACTTTCTAGAGGATTTGAACCTGGGACCACGCATACAGAAAAAGAGCGTGCTAACCATAGTACCAACAGGCTGGACAAGACATCTTCGATATACGAGACCGTCTGAAACTCGTCTCGTGGGTAACACTACAAATAAGCATAATGAAAACATTTTGTTCTGTCGATAAGGCTTCGTAAACTTTCAATATTAGTTCTTTACTCCTTTTTTTTTTCAACATGGATCGTCTGTAATGTCGCGGATGACGGATCGGCAGTGAGCAGGCACGCGGGTTCGAGCCATCCTCACATATTTTCCAAAGTTTCCTTAGTTTTACCAGGCAAATACCGGGATGATATCCCAACCAAGGCCCTAACTGCTACTTTTCTCTTCCCTGCTCCCTGAAGAGTGCTCGCCGAGTGATATCCCTCAAACGTGACAGGCTTAGGTCATAGCTACCAGCTTAGCAATCTCTTTCTAAAACTCTTACAGCACCATGTATGCATGTCAGTTTTCACACACACTTGAACAAAACGGGAAGTGTAACGGCGTTTCATTGATGGTCTGCCTGAGATGTAAAAGCAATACGTAACATATCGGACAAGGCCTTATTTTAGATATCATCACGGCATTCGCCTGGTGAATCTTGGGGAAACTCAGGAAGATTGACACACAAATCGTATTGCGTATCTCTCTCCAGCGTTAATCCGAAGTCAACAGCCGTTATCAGTAGACTACGGAGGCGGGATGTGTACGTTATGTTTAAAAAGACAAACATTGGACCATAAGTTCACAAGGCATGGGCTAAAATACCGTGTAAATCCAACTCCCCCTAGTTTGCGATTTTCTCCTGAATCTGCGAAACAAATTAAAAAAACTCGCCGGAGTTTCCCATATCATTACGAGTGACGTAATTTTTGGATAAACAGATGGCTTCGTAAATGAATGAAATCGAAGGTGTATTTAAAGAACGTATTTGAGCGAAGTTTATGACTCAAGAATGCAGCTGCTGGGAATTCATGTACTTGTATACTGCATATCGTCAATTCCATAAATAATCAACGACTTACATGTTGATCTAAATCATTTTGTTTGTTCAGACACACTTTTGGGTACAACTCTGTTATATGCTAAGACGACACATCATACGTCATTACGCCAAGATGTCGAGATATTCGTCATTTCTAAAAACAGTGTTAAGTTTGAGCGTCGTTAGCTCAAAAACTTCTTTTTTTCTTAACAAGTTGCACTGCTTCCACATCTGCATTTCATTGGTCATCCAGTGTGACAATGAGTGTGCATTAATGAAAAAAATATTGGAGTGTTTCTCAAACTTTTTTGTCTCATGGAAGACTTTTCGTTTTAGGAAATATATACAAAACACTCATAGTCACAATCAACAATCAATACATTCTTGTGAAAGCTTTAAATAAATGTTGCAATATTAAAAACTGTGTAAATTAATAATGAATATAACATATCGTGACTCATGCCCCTCGCCCACTAAATTATTCATGTCTCTTCTAAAGTTTCTGGCTGGCGACGAGCCTGAATTAGTTATCTGAATTTGAATCAGATTTATTTCATTAAGGGTAAAATTAACTCATGGGTAATCCGACCGATATAAACAAGGAACCCTTGTATTACAATGCCAACAAGGCGACTGAGACCACCGCGGGACAGCTATACAGCCTCGCGGAACAGAGTTTGTGAAACATTGGTTTATAGTAATAATCACGGTTGGCCTGTGGGACCAACAGCAAGGATTGACGCTATGTTCGTTAAACTAATATTATCGAAAAGATTTCCCACAAAGGGGTTTCAGGGGATAAACCTACTTCTTCCACGCAGACAGTTCTTGTAGTTGTCGAAAAGCGGAATGACCTTCCTCGTAGGGTTGCCAACTTACAAACCTGAAAAGTGGGAACACTTCAGATACAAAAGGCCTGCAAGCAGGGATGGCGCCACAGGGGGGCCTAGGGGTGCTGAAGCCCCCGCAAATCAACCTTAGCCCCTCTTGTAGAACCCAGTTTTATGAGTATTCTTCATTTTATACCTATGCCATAAAGACTGCGTATTGTGAAAGATACGAGTATAAGCAATACAAGAAAACTTAAACGGACTGACCTAAAATTGTAAATTTATTCCAAAATTTCTTACTTACTAATGCATTTTACTATCACTAGAAGCCAAAACTAGTAAAATATATAATGTGAAAGTAGATTTAGGTGTTTACGAAAAGAACGGGCAATCCCGACAAAATCGGGGTGGGTGGCAACCCTAATTCCTCGTTATATTTGCCGTTAACTGCTAATAGTATCGCACTTACCTCTGGGGAGGTAATGTAAGAAAGAATTCGAAGCCAAGATGTATTGATTACATAAGAGTCGTGCATGATCGCGAGATCAAAGAAACAATCACGCAATGGTTACTAGAAGACAATGCACCGAGTAAAGCGCATAGTATATTGTTCAGTAAGAGCGTGGCAATAACACCAACAGTAAACTGTAACTTGGAGTTTTCTTACTCCGGAACATAAATGATTTTATTTTCTCACAGCTACGAGATAAACTGAAAAAAAAAACGAAAAAAAAAAACAAGAAAGTTTCCTTTGTTCATATTCTTATTCATTTTCAATAATCTTTCGAAAGTGAACGAGTCTTATTTCTATTACACTGCTGTGAAAATAATCATATACACTGTAAAAAATAGCTGTGTTAATTCAACACAATGTGGTGTTCCAGCGTGACTACCACTTTTGTGTATTAAATCAACACAACATACTGTGTTGATTTCGGTACTGTGAAAAAAAAGTTACGGCAGCAGTGAGATTTGAACATGGGTTGCTCAGTTAGAAGTCGAGCGTCTTTCCGACTTACCTAAATCGTCAGACATAAAGTGTACTAGATGCAAACGATATTTAGTGAACAACATTTGAATTAAACGACTACACTATAGATTTAAACAGTGTATGGGTTCAAATATATGTTGCTGAATCCCCAAAATAAACTAAGTTACTTGCACGACTTATCCCATGGTTTAATCACTTCCTATTTGTCAACTGAGAACCAGAATTGCCATTCATTGAGAATATTCTATTTCTATGAAAGCAAGCAAGATGGCGACAGCTAAACACTTGAGCAGCATTATTACTCCTTTCTTATCTTAACATGTTAAATGCTGATCTTGCTTTCATAGAAATGGAACATATTCTCAATAAATGGGGATTGTGATCCCTAAGTGACCAATGGAAAAGTGATTAAACTATGGCATAAGTCGTGAGAGTAACTTTGTTTATGTTTGAGGTTCAGTAAGATTTTTTATCCTCTATATTGTTTCAATCTAGTATTATTGTTGTCTGGCGATTTAGCGAAGTCAGTAGGACGCTCGACTTCTAACTGAGCAAACCATGTTCAAATCTGGCTGCAGCCGTAATTTTTTTTCTCCCAGTACCGAAATCAACACCGTGTGTTGTGTTGATTTTACACATAAAAGTGGTAGTCACGCTGGGACACCGCATTGTGTTGAATTAACACAGCTATTTTTTACTGTGTATGTTTTCAGTTTGTATGCAATATTTGTTTCACTGTTTATTAGGTCTACGTTAGTTTTCTCTTTTATGGCTTAAGTTCGTCCCTCAGCGTTCACCCTTTCGGTACAGGGATAGGTAAGGTAGCAGTTAAGACTTTGGCTAAGTTAGCATCCCCGCATTTGTCTGGTAAACTTCAGGAATACCATGGAAAACCTATCAGCATGGCTGGCAGTGGGACTCACATATCGATCTGGCACTATACTCAGGAACAATATGTATGCATTTAGGTTTCATTTCCGTCGTTATATCGAGAAGAAACTAGTGTTTGCAGTATATTGCATCATTACCTCATGCTAGCGTCACATACCCTCATCTGTCGGTAGTACATTCACGGCAAAACTGACTTCAGAAACGTATTTCCCGTAAACTTTCAGCCCAAAATGACGTACTACACGACCCCCTTTCTATTTAAGAAAATCAATCGAGATTCAAGATGGCGGCCATGAAGAATACCGGTATACCCTCCACAAGTTAGCGCCTTTTACCCAGTACCCATTACTATGTATTTGCTTTCCATTTCTTTCGGCAATTTAAAAGTAAAATGATGTTTCAACACTTTTATATCACTCTAAGCAGACAAGAATCATCAATATCTCTCACACCAATTGCGCTCGGGTTGCCAAAATTTGCATGCGCACATATTTTGATATCCTAATCATGACGCAGGGAAAAATTCATATTTTTTTGCTGCCCTATCAGTATGTTTGCTTGTGAGCCTAAGTGGACAGAGCCGACTGATTATTGTTGGTAAAAAGATATAAAAAAAATCACAACATTCTAATGAACCACATTTATCTCTAAACCAGATGTTCAAAATTGAATAAGAATGGATATATATATACATATATATCAAGAATGGAGATATATCTCATTGGAGGGCCACGGTGACTCAGTGGTAGAGCGTCCAGCTCTGGTTCGTGGTGCTCCGGCGTATGGATCTTCGTGGTGTCCAAACACAGTGTGCGTGGGCTTCCTTAAGATTCTCCCGTTTTCTTCCACTTCCTTCATGCCACCAATTTTCCCATAATCATTCATTCAGCCTGAATCGAGGTTACCTAAAGACCTTAAATAAAATTAAAATTGAAAATTTAGGCATTAAACTCATTTAGGCATTAAGGCAAATGTTCACTAAAATCCTTGATATACAGAGACACTTAAAATACGAACACAGGAAAAGACCTTGATTTGTCCATTTTGGGGAAATTGAATAAGATTGTCATTGAAGAACCCTTTTTAATAAGCTATCATGCTTGAAGAAGACATAAATAGTCCGTCTGGTACAAAAAAAAAAAAAATCTTAATTTGATGTAAAGGTATATACGCAGTGCTAATTCTAAACTTTTAAACCGCTCTCCTGTAAAATCAATAAATTGGACAAATCACGTTCTTTTTATGCGATCTTCAAACGTCACGGAAAGAAAGGAAAATGCAATTGAATTGAGTTACATACTAATACAATGTCATCAACGTACTTATCAGCTGTTTAACTGAACAAAATTAAAAAAAAAAATATTTGAGATCATGGATTGTTGCTCATTATAGAAAGAAGAAAAGTGGGGGAAATAGAATAATGTAGCAGAGGATGAGCTATGTGGACGACCAAACTTGCAACAACACGTCCACGTGAACTGGGTGAAGTCAGGTCGCAAATTATAGTGCGGCATCTATAGATTACATGGTTCCATTTCTTTGGCTTGCATACTTGAGTAGATCCCCCACCTTTTTCGTAGGAAGAGTGCTCGTCCTCGGAGTCTTGTGACGCGTCTAAGCCATAGCTGGCTGCTCAACGAATAAACAAAAATAAAATAAAATTACCGATACTGGCTATGAATCTATTCCTACAGATAGGCTAAGTAGAAGTTGCCAAAAGTCAGGTTGCTGATCAAATTCAAACCAGGAAATTGTAAAGAGATTAACAGAAGTGGAACTTCTAATTAACTTATAGAATTTCGGAATGTACGGTATAATTCGATTTGTATCCTCGAGTGCCTTTTCTTACAAACTGAGCCTACGAGTCTACGACTACATCGAGACAAACAAAACACAAACATAAGTGGCAATAAAGTTTGGTAAACACATCACATTAGTATAAGATGGAGTTTCGGAAATACAACGTGATTTTGAAATATATTTTATGTTCCATTATATATTCGAACAGGTTACTGTTTTGGTAATAGCTTGGTTTTAATATTTCTAATCAATCCAACTAGCTGATATGCCCGTCCGTTTGTGCGTGATCAAACATATTTTGTAGGTATCCCATAACGTCCAGTAAATATACAAGTTCGAACTAGGCACAACGTAGGTCTTTCTGTTATCAAGTGAAGGTCCTTTAAAAAGAACGATTGGAATTTATCCCACTTTCAACGCTAGCCTGGTGTAATATGAACAGTTTACAACAGTGCATTCTGTGCTTCGCATGTGATTTTTATTATTGAGAGATACATTTTTCAATAATCTAATATATTCGTATTCGTATTTCGTAATCTAGCGCGTAAATGGCTAATTATGCCCATCCATTGCGCTTCGTTTTATTAATTGCTGTTTTATAATAATATTTATAATATAATACAGTTTTGCAGTCTAACAGTTTTAATAATTGATGTTTTAAGATCAATTATTTATTGTTTGCTATGATTTCTGTCCGCCATAGCTGTCAGTCACTCTTAACTCACTTGTCACTGTCGCATTTGACGTTGTGTAAAACTATTATATAAAACACTGCAACACTTTATAACACTACTGAGTAAATTTTCTTGACGGAAAGGTAAAAAAAATCTTTAGAATATTGTAAAAAATGCACAGGAGATTTCAGCAGCTTTCTTCTAGTTCGCCGCCATCTTGCCAAAATCCAATAATCTAATGTACTTAGATGTGAAAAATTGACTTTTAAAATAGGTTGGCAACACTGAAAACTGCCGGACGGGGACACCTACAATATTTTTCTATTATGTCGAATAATGTTCATGCCAATTTTTCTTTGGATGTTTGAAAACTACAAACTTGACAATAGGATGGCAACACTTGTGGTGGGGATGCAAAGTAAAATGATACAAACCTGGCCTGTGCCAAAGTCTGCCTCAGTGCCAAAAAAAAAAAAAATGGTCCGGCCGTTTGTGTGTGAAGCGATAACAGGCAAACTCACACTCATTTTTATTTGCATAAATGGATCCCTCTATTACAACTGTTATTGTTATACACCTGAAATTATAATGTGCTAGATAGCATGAATTATTCTACAAAACAAGCCAAAAATCTAACACAATGTTTAAGCGTGCGCTCACTCACAGGAAGTGTGTGTAAGACAGACAATTGTTCAAATGTTGAACGGTTTTTGTAGTGCTTTTCCCTCCAGAAATTTGTGAATACTGAGGCTATTTGTTGCAATATGCTGAATCCAAGTGCAAATACATATGAAGGACACATCAGAGACCTTTATTTCGTAAATAACTCCACTTGCACAAAGATATCACATAGACGCTAGTACGCACATACGATTCAGTTTTGTTTTTTTCAATAACGGCCTACTTCATTAAACAAACTGTGACTTTTGAGACACCTTGTATTATTACAGACAGATGGACATTTTTAAAAAAATCAGTTCCCTAAAGGACCACTAGGAACGTGGATATAGGCATCAACAGGCAATTAATTGTAAAAATAGGAACCCCTAAAATAAAACTTTACAATATCCTTTTATAATATCTTTGAAAGAATGCAGTACATTTTGTTTAGTGTTCAAGCTCTAGTCCTAATAGGCTCACCATAATATTGGCGGACTAAACACGGACACATTAGGTTAAGTGGCATTTATTTAAATAGAATGAAAACTCCGAACGATTACTTGCCACACCAGTATGAAATACACACTTAACACAAGTTAACCTAACAATGTGTTGCGTTTTGACGGCGCATGGGAAGACGTGATCACTGATACGGAAATTAGTGTCTCTGGTGCTGGAAAAGCGATCGAGATGGGAGCGAAAACATTGACCATGACCAAGACAGGTGCCTTGCTCACTCACAGCAATCACAGCTCGAGTAGTGGCGAAGAAAAATTGTGTCGAATCAGCCCGTTTGCTTTATAATTTGAAGGTAGTCTTGTCCGCAACCGATTCGAGTCTCCGAATAGTAACGCCTTTGGGGTTAATGCTGTGAATGAACGCACCGCTATGCATTAGTTCCAGAAATTCAGGTCCGTGTGTGACGAAAACATCATGGGCACCCACAGGCCATGGATTACGAAGGCCTGGAGGCAACCATAATGCAGAACAGCAGCCAAACGTGTGAACTTGACGAACGCTTCCAGGTTTTTGACGAGAACAGTCATACTTCACCTGTACTACATAGGGAACGCGTAAAAGTGGAGCAAGTGGGTACCCTACATACGGTCGTCAGCCGACTAGGACCAGCGAGCGACAGCTTGTTTGTCATTGCTTTATCAGCACCGCAACACACCCATATTCAGCCGAGTGCTCAACAGTGACGAGAAGTGGGTCCTGTATGAGACTGCTCCCAACCGTGCCAAATGTTGGTTGGCACCGCAGGATCATGTGCCTCACACAAGGCCTCCTCGACACCTTCGCAAAATCATGCTGTGTATCTGTTGGACTAGTGATGCACTACGAACTGCTACCAATGGGCTAAACCATCACTGTGGACCTGTACTCGAAGCAATTAAAACGTGTGCAACAGGCATTCCAGCAGACAAAACCAGCATTGGCAAATCGCAAGGGTGTTCCTTCCCGAAATGCTAGGCCGTATGTGACGCTGGTCGCCAGGGATACAGTGACTTGGCTGGGAGACACTGTCATCAACAGTACTCCCCGGACCATACGCCAACAGATTCTCTTCCATTCCGTGAACAACCAGCTTCGTGGAAAATCCTTCGCCAATGAGGCAGACTTGCAGCAGGTTATCACGGCCTTCTTTGCACCCAAGGCCACCCAATTTTACTGCCAGGACATTGAGCAGTTGCAGGAACATTGTTAAAATGTATTGAATGCTGATGGAGATTCATTTGAGGACTAAACTAAGTTACATTTTCTGTATACATTCCTGTTTCTACCAGAAACGGCAAGAACTTTTGTGGTTACCTTCTAATCATGTAATTATTTTACTTTTGTGTCTTTTCTATTGCCAACGTCGCTGGTCATTACAATACATACTAGGCTATAACAAAGACTGTTAGGCAATAACAAATTCTAGGCAATTCTATAGTTCAATGTTGTAGAAAAAAATGTATTTTTGTGGAACGCGAAAGTCTTTATAAATGATGCGATGTGTATTTGTGAAAATATATAGGTTTAAAATAATTAACAGTCAGTCAACAACTTACTGCGTGAAAAGTACGGACATTTTGTTAATTTTTGCAAAGTACGGCACGGACACGGACAGAGCCTTTAAAATACGGATTGTCCATACGAAATACGGACGTGTATGTAACCATACTAGTAACAGATAACCAAATTTAGAATTGAAAACGTTAAGAAATCTGGACAGACAATCTTCTGAAAAGTAAACTGTATTCTCGTGTCATTGATAAAGAAACGTCCAACAATAGCTTAATTCAGTACTCAATAATTAGATTTGATATTTGAATTCTCCAAAAGCAGTATTTTTTTCGAAGTTTTTGTTTCCTTGGCAAAACGTCAATTTTAATTCTGGGAATTTTTAGTTCAAACGTAGATTGCTGCAAAGCTGGCGAAGACTCAAAGCGTTCACCCTAAATTGATCACTGTGAAAGTTAAAGTGCGCTGAAGTGTATAAGATGCAACTTAAAGTAAACATCCGGACCAACTACCATGAAACGATCTAAAAATAATAGTGTTACATTTTTAAGGGATGTGAAAAGTTACGAAAAGCACGATTAAATACCAAGTGCAAGGTTGAGGCGTTAAGTAATCGCGTCCAGTAACGACAGACGTTAGTCAATTGTTTGTTTGCCATTGGTCTCAAAACAAACAGAACAGTGAATGAAAATTTGTGTTCACGTGTGATTTGTTTGTGTTTGTGAAGAATTTTTTAGAAGCTATGTAAGAACTTTCGAAATCCTTTGGTATGTGTTGTGGCTATGAAAATTGTTTGCAATACAGAGGTAAAATGTCAACAAGCCGTAAAGATTAACAATGAGGCGAGCTCGAGGAAGTAAGTATGACGAAGATGATGATTCTCAGCTTCAACCAAACTTTTCAGTTGTTGATATAGAGGAGGAAAATGAACAGATGACAGATGAGCTCGAAAACAAGATCCAAGCTCTTAAATCACTGTCTATCGATATTGGCATTGAGATGAAAGACCAAGACAAATTACTCCGAGGAATGGATGACGACTTGGATCATGTACACGGCAGTCTAGGAAGTGCCTTGAAAAGAGTTTTAAAACTTTCTAAGGGCGGACACAATTATAACCTAATGTATTTGATATTTTTTTGTATGTTGGTATTGATTATTTTGTGGATGATCATAAAAATTAGATAAGAATCTAACTGATTTGGTGAAAGGTTACGGCAACTATCTACCCTATAATTTATTAATTTCAGGTTAGAAAAATTAGGTTAGCTACATTGGAAATAGTAAAACAAAATTTCTGCTTATGTAACGAATGCTTTTATTCCCATAAAATTTTCGGTAAGGGGGAAGATATATGGACTATTTTTTCTTTTTTTTAAATTGATTTCTGGGTGTTATTTTAGCTTACGTCGGGCGTGATTTTCCGAACGAAAAAAGTCAAAGGTTCATGGATCGGAATCATGGTATTGTTACGTCATAGTGACATATTTATTTAAATTCATCACTGATGTTATGCTACAAAAATTACGGGGAGTATGTCGAGTGAGCGACAGCGAACGAAGACGGGTTAGAAACAGCCAGGTTAGATATTATTTTTCATTATATGTGATACACATCACCTTTAACAGACATTATCCGTGACTGCTCCATTTATGGTTGCAAATGGAACGCCTGACGTATACTAAAGAGAAGCCGATTCTTGTAGTACACAACGAGTGGAACACGATAGTGCCAAAAACTTTGAAATTGGAGTTTCGCAACATTGGCAAATATATGTAAAAGTCAGAAATTAACAAGGGAGGGAGTGTTCTTTGGATAGTTCTGCGGACGAGAAATGTTTAGTACCTTATTTTGGATCTGATTTCAAAGGACTGAAGTTAAAGGTGACTTAAACTAACTAATATAAGTTAAGCTAACCCAACCTAACCTTCAATGTTTTGAAAGATCGGGGGATAACTAAAATGTTTCCGATATATGGTCCAAAGATTTTTAGTACTGTCGTGTTTCTCTCGTCCAGTACTAGAAAAAAGAATAAAATCTTTGATCCATTATTTTCCCCATGTTAGGTCTGATCTTTTACATGTATATATTTTATTAATGTTGCGAAACTCCAATTTAAAATTTTTTGGTACCATCGTGTTCCTCTCGTCGAGTACTACAAGAATCAATCAAAAAATATTTGACTCATACATTTCCCCCTCCACCACCAAATTTTCTAATGCTGTAATATAGGGTAAACTAGTTATCGTAAACCTGCTATTATTGGCTTATTACTTTTTAAGTTGTCGTATATTACCTCAAACATCCAGATGTATTTCACTGTAGATACGGTTTCAGGTGACATGATGACCTGACCTAGTATAACCCAACGGCTTGAGTATAGATTACCCTTGGCAGTTCAGCTGGAGCTTCCCTTACGTGAACATTAAGTTTACTTTTTCTAGCTTAAACTAACCTAACTTTACCTGAAGTCGATGATGTATAAACAAAGAATCGATTTTGAATTCGTCAAAACTAACTTAGTCAGTTTTGGAAGGTTCAAATCACTGCCAAGGGCAAGTTATACTCAATCCAACCCAGTCTTTACTCTAAGTCAACATCAAACCAAATAGGATGGATTTTAGATACTCTCCCGGTTACCGTAATGACCTGATCTAATCGAGTTTAACCTTCAAGTACCCTACCATTGATTACCTAAGTTCATTCATTTATGTTTAGCTAATCTTTGAACTACTTCTAATATAACTTAACCTTACACATTGCCATTCATTGAACGATTCAGGGAAAATCTAAAGTTCAGCCACTAAATTAAAGAGAAGGTTAACTAATTAACGTTTAGCTAACTCTATAACTAGTCTAAACCAGACCTAATCTAGCATATTGTCACTGAATAAACATGCTATTGTAAATCCAGCTGTGATTATTATGCCCTCCCAGAGTGCGATTTGCTGTTAGGTTCTCAATGGGATTTCTATTTACTTCATGGATCAATACAGAGAAAGCAGTATGGAGGACTAAAGTCGTACGTCAGATCCGGCAGGTCGCCATGGTAACCCGCCATGTTACAGTCTAAACAAACGGGTGTTTAGCAGTAGGTTTGTAGTGTTCGATATTCAACAACTCGTTGTGGTTTTGTGCTTTATACCAGATTGTCATCATTACAATGAAAGAGACACGTGTTGCTTTTTTTTCTGTTTCCAAAGGACTGAAACTAGAAAAGGAAGTGGAAGGAACCAATTACGCAAGTAAACGAATTTCTCGTAATGCCATTGAATGAGATTTTGAATATGTTGGTATGATTATAAGGTTAATTCATCGTTGATTGCTAAGTTCTTGATTTTAAAAAAGGTAATCATTATATCTAAGAAGCTTTTAAGGACACACGCTCAAGAAGATAAATACGAGTGCTAAAACGAAACCCTTGTACCCTATGTACAGCAGCGCAAATTGATATTGTAGGTAAAGTATACAAGGTATAGCATAAATCAAGATCTTGTATGCGTTTCATAAATCATAAATTACCGGAATAAAAATTAGCTACTCACCTCAACTTATTATATTTACTGTTCATATGTCCTTGCATTTTCCCTCGTATGTGCATCAAATCTCGGTCATATGTAAGCAAACGTACATGTTTGGACTCAACAGCATTTTCTACTCTTTCAATCAGTTTCCGCTCTCACCGAAATAATCCACAATTGATTTTCTTCCTTTCTGCCGTCAAACTTACTGTTTGTTTAGACTTGGTCTCCTCCGTTGCAATGGTAACCAACCGGATGTGGCGTCAAGACTTTAGTTCTCCATTATTTTCACTAAATTTATTTTTCCTGTCCTCTACCTCGCTCAATAAATGTTTACTTTTACTTTGCACTTTCATTGCATTTGTATAATATTCTTCCTCAATCCCAAGGAAGTTTCATTTTCAAAGATGGTATGGGTTGAACTTTAATAGTGACAGTATAGTGCATTATATAGAAGTAGTTTGAAGTTTAGCTAAACGTAAATTAGATATTTTGTGTTCTTTAACTTGGCTTGATTACAGGTTAGACGAAGTTAGGTAAGGTTAGGTTGGGTCGTTGTGGTATCTTCGAGATTATCAAGAAACAATGGTCCTTAACTTTTTCTGAGTCATAGACCCGTTTAAGAGTGTAATAAAAGCTATGGATCCGTTCCCCAAAAATATTAATATAAACACAATTTTGTATGCACTGCATCGTCACCTTAGAACAAGAGGTACTGTGTCCTCTTCAGCTACTTTGCAGAAAAAAAAAGTTTTAAAATTTGAAGTTTCATTTAAAGTCAGTTTCAATTAATTACATTTTTAACGTTTCTAGCCACTGGAAGTCGTTTTGTGATATAGTACTTTTGGGGATGCCCTTCATTACAAGGTCTTTGACTCCAGTATCAACTCAATCTTTCCAACAATTGCTGGCTCCAAGGTGACAGTATGTACGTTATTTTATTGAAATCCAATGCAAAGACATAAGTAATTCATAATTGCAAATAATGTCTTACTAGGACAATTTCAGTAATTGATTCGTTAATCGGTGACAGGTTTTGTTCAGAAGTATTTTCAAGCAGGGATTCCGCCAGGATTTTCTGTTTGGGGTCGTGTAAAATCAAAATTGAGAAGGTGTAAGAGGAGTTTTGTAGGATTTTTATCGATTTTTTACTATAAAAATGTTAAAGTTGGGGGGTGCACTCGAGAATTTAGGGGAATGGCCCCCCACAGGAGGTTCTGGCAAAATCACTTATTCTAATTTCCAAGTAATTTTATCAGATTTCCATAGCAATTATATACGGAGTGAACGTCTTATCTGACCATTTCGGACTTCCTGAACTCCAACCCTGAAGATAACAGATACAAATTTGGAAAATCCACACCGTAGTATGCTTTCCATAGAAAAATCGTACATTGCTGTGAGCATAGGAAGAAAAATACTAAACTATACTGGTAATAATAAGGAGAGTATAGAGCTCTGTCTTTCGTTTTTCCCGCCTTCCAACAAGAAGGGAGAACCGCTGCATTGAATACTTAGCCAAACGTCATGCACACTGTTGCCATGTGTTATTTCCTCACAGGGTTCGTTGTAGTTAAGTCACACAAGAAAGCTGTCTTCGCTCCTGAACAGCATCAAAGAAACTTCTTTTAGGTAGATTTCGAAGAAAATATACCTATTGAGATCGGTACGATATGAAAGTGTATATATATATATATATAATTTTGAAGATATTTGAACCAAATTTTTATATGTTGTTTCTAGACTTAATAGCTCGGTTAAGTTCGTTAATGAGCAAAATCGGTCGCCATCTTGGATCCAAAATGGCCGCCGAACCCATTGTTGTATAGAATACACAGCCTAAACCGCTGGGGCTATTGAACTCAAATTTGGCATAAAGGTACAACATCACTTTTTGATTACGAAAATGTTACCTAATGAGTTCAAAGACGCAATCTTGGATCCAAAATGGCGTACCTAAAAATCCACTTTCCACACCGTTTGAGCTAGAGATACGAAATTTGGCATAAAGGTGACGAGTAGCTTAGGGAAATATCACAACATTTGGGAAAAGTCGCCATCTTGGATCCAAAATGACCGCCCAAAATCCCATTTTGCACACCGTTTGACCTGGATAAATGAAATTTTACTTGAAGTTGTACGACAAGTAGGTCACAACAAAATAAGAAAACTTTCAAAAAGTCGTCAACTTGGATCCAAAATGGCCGCCCCAAAAACTTAATTTCCAAATCATTGAAGGTAGAGAAACGAAATTTTCTTTGAAGGTGTATGACCAAGAGTAGGTTACAATAAATGGGGCAAATCTTCCCTTTGGGAGCGCAGCCAACCCTGGGAGGGTGAAGATGTACTCCGTGGTGGTGTAGTGCTGCAGGAAGATTTTGGTTAAGATAAAGGAGGCGCATCCTGTCAAAAGCACTGAAGTTGGGGGGCGAGCCCCGGCTCCCAGCGAAACTTCGGAATCTACCTCAGCCTGTAGGCCTACCGAAAGGGATTTTTTTCTCTCCGCTTGCCCTGTGAAACAGAGTGGGGAGGAAAGTTGACATCGTAACTGCCCTTCCGCTTTCTCCGCAAATCAAGCCGAGTTTCTTTCCTCTCGCGCCTTAACTCGGATCTATTCTTTCAATGTGTATACTATAGTGTGCGTCAATAAACCGAAACTACACATGTAGTCCGTTGGCGTCAGCTTCTCGAGATGTTAAGCGATTTGGTGCGGTTTTTGTTTCTTTTAGTCTCGATTTGGCTTTCTTCGTACGATACATTGTTCTAAATATAAAAGTTTGATGAATTAGTTTAGAAATTCAGTCAGTCATTTAAGGACAAGCAAATGTCCTTCACTATCCAGGAATTCCATGGGCTATTTTTGTATTCTTTTTGAAAGGGGACAGCTTGGCAAAAAACAATACGGAGGATAACTTCGGATGCCTTTTATTTAAGATTCAGAAAAGAAAGATTGTGGAGCAGCAGAATTCTTTGTTTTCAGTTTAACTTTCTAAAGAGTAAGTTATGTCTTTATAGTTTTATTACCTTCCCATTAAGTGTTAAAAAGACATTTTTATTATGATTAAAGATTAGGAATACGAGAGCAAGCATATGTATAATTCAACGAAAGGCTAGCGCAATGGACTGTAAACACTTTTAACAAATACAGATATAAAATATAAGAAAATATGGAAAACATACAGTTTCAACCTCTACTCATCATTAGGCTACTGCACTATGCTTGTCATACGGGTACAGGTACTTTTGGATTGAACATTTTTTTTAGTAAATTTGCACCGATTCATAACGAAACGAATCATTAAACATACAGTAAATAACGGTTTTAAATAACTAATTTAAGTTTAGAAAACGTAACGGAACCTAAGCTTTACTGTTTTGAACAATCTGGGAAAGTATTTGAAGACGACCCTGTATTTATTGTTAGAATTATAAATGCGTCAATGGAATCATCTTCATTCAGTAAGCTGTTTGTGAAAAAGAGCATATAGCACAACATTGCTGAACTTTCGAATCGTATTTCAGTTGAATCAGGGATATGTGACTTTTTTTTTTTTTTTTATGGTGAATATAATTCACATTTCTGACCTCAGCCAAGATGAAAACTAACTGCTCGGTGTACTGTTTTGCTGATGAAACGTGTTTATTACAAAACTGCTGCTGGGAAGCAAGATCCAATTCTCTAAGTTATGTGTGGACTTACTTATATTCGCATAACGACATTTAATACGGAAGTTTGATTTTTTTTGGACTTTAATGTAAAAGAATTTCAATTAAAAACAAAAAATACATTTCCATCAGAGATCATAAAACAAGCCAACAATTCATTCATGTTGTCGTTAAGTGATTACTTACTTGAACCAGGAGGGAATCCAGGATTTTGTGAGGGGGCGCTGATTTGAGAAATAGGTAAGGGAAATCTTCGATATGTTTCCGATAAATGAATTTTTAAAGTATAAATGTATCATATTTTCCCTCATATTGCTACGTTTTGTATCACAGTGTAGAATATGAAACACTAAGTTCATTCTAAAAAAAAAATGTTGTTAAAACCAAATCAATAGAAGCTTTATACAAACTAATTTGTTGAATAATGCCGTGAAAATAAAATATTTTCTTGAGGAGGGAGCGCACGCCACCCTGTCTGGATCCGCAACTGATTCAGCCAATGAAAACCTTCAATACTATATATTTATGGGTGATTTTCATAAGAGGGATTATGAGCAATGAATAATGCTTATGAAAAATGGAACAATGTAAAACAATTGAATGTACAAAAAAGCCAAACAAGTTGTATAAAATTAAAGCAGACCCGATAACAACGTACTGAAGTACGTTTAATAAAATGAGTGAATTGTTTAAGTAGAGAAAAGTTAGCAAATGAAAAGGACCTGCCAGGCTTAGGATCAGCACATTTAAAACAGATAACGTCGCTTAACCGAAATTTGAAATCTGTTTCTTTCTTCCTGCTTTGGTTAAGGACAATGTAAAATTGTCTCATGTTTAACCTGGTATAATATTCACAGTTCGCAACACTGAGTTATGTGCATCATATATGGTGTTCAGTAAGGGCTGAACCGTTGCAGTGCCATTTAAGAAATTAAACTTCATACTAAGTTGACAACGTTTGTGAGGAGAAAATTTTGTAATTGATTCTTAAGCCATTTCCAGACTAGCTAGAGATCTGAAACTGCACACAATCTTAAATCGAATGATAATACATGAGTATCTCAAACAAGGACCAGTTCGTGTCATCTGGTTGTCAGTATTGCCAACCTGATATTTTCCCCAGATGTCATTACGGCTGTTAAATGTATATTTGGTATCTGCTTGTGATGATTACCGTCATAATGTGAAGCACAAAACGCAGTGTTTCAAACTGTTTATATTTTACCAGGTAAATTGTTCATTTCTTCCTTGTCTGAATCCGCGTGTAATAATATAAACAAAGTTTTCGATTATAAAATTATTTGTGACTTTAAAGGGTAAAATAAAATAAAAATAATGTTTTAAAACAGAACTTTATTTTTTTAAATAAATGCCCTAAAAATGAAAAAAAATATAAGCTTTCTTGCCTTACCCATATGCATTATAAAGTAGAAAATAATGTTAAAAGGAACTTATAACTAACATTTACATGATTATAAATGAAAGCGCGGGGCGCTAAACAAGTATGAAGAGCGCAAAGCAAAACAAGTTATATCCGTTTTTTAAAAAGAAAAATTAGTTTTCGCTATCACCTAATTTCAGGTGTCTTACAGAATATTTTGTGCAGAAAAAGATATAAACAAACGTCAGTTTACAGGATAAAAAAAAATTGCATTTGATGCAAAAAAAAAGTTACATCCAAGTAAATGGTGTCGTGCAAAATAAGTTCTATCAATTTCTAATTGTTTTTTTACTTGCATCTGCGCATCGTATGGTGCGCAATATTCGTTATAGGTATATATGGTGATGTAACGATGTAACAGTGGATGTGAATATAGATGTGTTGTAAGTTAGCTGAATTAGAAGAGAAATGGAAAATACCCGTTAACATGGTGACAGTTCCAGAAAGAAAATTGGGTCTAAGGAAGAAACAGTGCAATGGAATATATGGGGAAAGAAAAAAGCAAGCTATAGTGATCTATTTGTTTCTTTTGAGTGGAAACCCTAATCTTGAAAAACGATGGGAACAATGCAAAAAGGACGCACTTCAAAGTTATTTGGGCGTAGTTTCAGGAAACTATTCTTCATCCACAACAAAACTACACTATTTTCAGATAACATTATGACTGCGTTTATTTACTCTACAGTCTGACTAATTAAATAAGCTGAAATGCAGGTTTGTACAGAATGGAAACTACTGATACTACTGAATGCCATTCAGCAGTGAAAAGGAACCTGTGCAACGAGATCTTATTAATAAACGTTACAGTGGAGCCGTTTCATTTTAGTGAGACTGGTTCTTTCATTTCACTTGCTAAAAGAGGATGCGGTCATTTGTTTCTGCTCCAGCAACAACATCATCTTGGAGGCCGAACATAATCTTACTGAAAAGAGCCAACTGGATATCAGAGAAGATTCAGCATTTGTCTTATACAGGGAACTACAATAATCAGTTAATTACAAACTAGTGAAACCCATTAAATATCTCACTTGGACTGTAATTGTATTAGTCTTGAACACCTTGCAGGGTGTGTGCAGCAATTTCTCAAAATCATCAGAGATTTGATGCTGGCAATGACTCTATTACTCAACACAAAATGTATCCAAAAGTAAGTCTTTTGTTTCTATAACATTTTGACAATCCGTTATTTTTTTCATATGTAAAATATTTTAAAGGAATCACGTGTATGTTTCGTATTGATCACTGTGTTTTTCATAATTTGGCACAACTAGTTCAAATTTAATATATAATCTGATTACGATTAAATGAAAAACAACCAATGTCCAGCGTTTTGTGCAAATCAAGTTATATCAATTTTGAAAGTCAAATAATTTCATGATCAAAGAATATTGAAGGGTAGTAGTTACTCCCCAACCTTGTCAGTGTACATGGAATTGGATGAAAAATCATACTTGTGAAATAAACTGTAATTTGTGTGGGACATTTTCTTAAGTTCTGAAAAATAAATTCAGGATTTCTGGGTATATAACTTGTTTTGCATTTTAGTTCTTCATATATTAAACTCCTTAAGCTTATAGTTTCTTTTAAAATTATTTTCTACTGTTTAGTATATTTTACATAAGATTATCACAAAAAGCTTATTATTTTTCATTTTAGCTATTTTTTTTATTAAACGTGTTTCTAAGGTCCTTATACACATTACTCAGATTATTAATCATTCAATTTAAGTTCGTAAAGTGGATAGAAGACGCATCTTGCAAGTCTCAAGTTAATTTGAAAACGTTTTGAGAACAAACTCAAGAAAAGAATCAGTTTCAAACAAATTAACGCCTTTTTCTTCTTGCTAGTTTCTATGGCGTATTTTATTCTTGCGTGTAGCGTGACGTGACATGTGACAATTTCACACAGCGTGAAATAAATGACAAACAAAACGGCATTTGAAAATAAACTGTGCATAAAATTCTCTCTCGACTGTGACATTTAAAAAAAAGCTACACGTTTTCTTCCTCTTTTATGCAGCATCACGATGTTACTGTAATTCAGGCGCCGAGATACATCAATTCGTGCAGTATGTATTGTGGTCGTGCATATAAATATTAATTAACGTAAGCGAAAAGAAAAAAACATTGGCAGAATCTGGGTGAAGACTAAATCTTTATAGATACACATGACAACGTAACATTTTCATTCATATGCATAAATGTTTTACACTGATGCATTTTTGCCACAAAAGCATCCGCTGGATTTTATATATTCAAATTTAATAAACAATCTTGTATTGCAATTCTGTTAATGTAGCATGCGAGTAACAATATTATCAGGAAATACAATGTAGTAAAGTAGGTAGGCAGTGTTTTATTGGGTGACGTACAATACGTGTCAGAATACTAAAATAAGAAGAAAAGAGTTCATTTGAAAATATCGAATGAGTAGTTTCGAGTAATAGAATCCAAGGATGGATTATCGCTGATGACGTCATATCTCGACAAGTAATTACGTCACTCGTGTAAGATAACCAAATCACGGTCAATGTTGTACGCAATATATCCATTTGAGGAAACATAAGGATTTCATTGTCAAGGATTTTATATTACGCAAATTGACAAGCATAAAAATTCTCTTCAATCATAACGTTTGCTCAAGTAGATGTATTGAATATAACTTTCATTGTGATTTGCTAAGCTGACAGGTCTTACGCCATCATTTGTTCAGTTATGACGTCACTTTTGACAATGCTTTAAATTAGGATGCCTGTAGCTCCGAAACTGCGCATGTTTCAAAACTCAAACATTTTTCTTGTTTTGATGTGAGTATTTCGAAGTTGAATATACCTATATTATTATACACCCTGTAGTAGTACATCGCCATAAAAACGGTATAAAGTTTGAAAATTAAAAAGAAACTGTTAATTATTAACGTCAACGCATAAAAATAGACTTTCTATTCGACAATAATAACTTAAAAGCTCGCCATTGCATTGACTGAACTGATAAAAGGAAACAATTTTATCCTTTTCCGTATAGAACCCAACCAGCATTGCTGATATTTGTGATGCATAAGGAGGCAGGATATATTTGGTAACGTTTGATCAACGGTACAGTCGCAGAAATATGAACTGCGGGAATCTAACAGTCATTTAGTCTATGGTCTAGCATTTAGTTTTTATTTACTTTATATTTATGGACTAGGTAGGCACCGTTTAGACTAAGTCTGTCACATCTGTTCCTCAGACATGTCACGGCTTAATCATAACTGCCCGTCTTGCCGATAAATATAATTATAATAAAAAGCTAAATGTTAGTTTTTATTCAACTCCCGCAGTATAAATTTCCGTGACTGTACTGTACATGAGAGTAGAATCCCGCACGGAATAAAATTGTTGAGTGCAGATATCCTGGTCAAATGAGGAAGTTATGCAAAGTTCCACGCAAATTGGTCCGATGCTGTGAATTTCTATATCAGACAAGGACAGGATCTACAGTTTTTGGTAAAGTGTGCTCCGAACCACTGCGTTCAGCTCGACTCTGGCGGAATTTGAACCCGTGACCACGCGCACAGAAAACGAGCGCTCTAACCTCTCGGCCATCACGAGGTCACATGCTCCAGTCGGAATTCGCACCCAAAGTCTAGAAAATGCTGACCTAACGCCTCAAATCACAAGACAACCAGAATAACGCCAAAGCTGCTTACCGAGCCAATTATAAATAAATTTATTGTTTAAATTTTCTTACTGAAAGATTATACTTACGAAAATGTATCTGAGCTCTCCGAAGTTCAGTGGATTTCATTTCCCCAGGAAACGTCCTGAATTCATCCCATGTCTTAATGGATGAAAAACTAACTATCTTTATGTTTATGATTTCGCTTGTGAAGATTGCATTTCTTTTTTTTTTTTTTTTTCCTTTAACAAGGAGAAGAAGACAAGATCTGAGATACGTAGAGATAATAATCCTTTAAAGGAACTTTTCAAGCAGCGTTATTTGTGCTGATGTTGATGGGAGGATCATATCCGGTGGATTTTGCTTTTTTTGCAATCTCTCCTTACGTCGGAAATCACGCAAGATTCTACATCGTTGTCTATTTTCAAAGAAGTTGCGCACAACAAAGAGTAACTAATGTTTCGAGACACGAAAGGTTGGCTAAGAATATGAAGCAAGATTCTCAGGAGATAGTGTCAGTAAATTATTGACTTTCAGTTCTGTATGTTTCCAGTTAATATAGATATACTTGCATCTTTCAATGTTCACAATAACCAGTGAACTAATGCTCAATTTGGTCAACTTTCTCGACCAGATATTACTACACATGAAGTCGCTAACTGAACACTGTCAAGTTGTTTTAGTTGGTCCTTATAATTTTGTAGAGAGAAATGGTTAATTCTTTAAAAAGAGTAAACAATGACGTTATCAGAAAGAATGGTCTTATAAGTTTTGCCACTTTCTAGTGAGAAAAAATGGACATAAAGAAAACAGTAAGAACGGAATATTTATGTTAAAAAAACACACACACACATAGCGTAATTTTGTGGAAAGACGCGAAATAAAGTTTACTAGAAGTCTGTATGAAAGTGATTTATTTCTAAATATAGTATATTTCCTGGTAAAATATACAATGTGCCCAAAAATTATCTGTACAACTTCAGTTTGTCAATCGTTCAATTTGTTTGGTTGGTTTGTGTACACTAAGAGTGTCAAGGACCGAAGCTTGTATTTTTGCAAGGAGGGGCAAACTCCGATTTTGGTGCCCCTTCAAAGGAGCTGGAAGCGTACAGTACCCCCCTCCTTATCTTCATTTAGCGCCCGACACATGGGACCTCTAGTTGCGAACCTGGCAGTTTGTATTCTTTTTACATTTTTTTTCCTTTTTCACTTAGTCCAAAATGAATACAAAGGATAAAGCACTATGTGTTGAATGGTTTGTTGATAGTAAATCAGACAAATGCGTTCTCCAAACGGTTAGAACATATAATAGTAGATGATCCGAACTCATCTACTAAGAATTATCATTCATAGAAATTTGGTTAAAGTACAGGAAGTTTAACGAAACTGGAATTGTAGAACATCAGAAAGGAGGAGGGTGGCCTTGAATGTCTTAATTCTTTTGTTTTTTATCAAGGAGTTATGTAATTAGTTTGAAACATTCGTTGCACTTGTTACCTGATTTGCTTTCAACAAACTGTACTTCCTCCTATGCATTAATTTCGGATAAATGAAATGAAATAGAGTTGTCACACGAGAAAAAGAGACATTTTTCACTTTGTCATTCACTATTAATGAGAGAAAGAAGTTACACATCCAATTTTCGGACATTCTGTATATCTGTGGATTTTAATTTGGAGACATAATTTGTGCAAGATAACGTAACTTTTTTCTATTTTTCGTAGAGAGAAGGCTATTCAATTATTATCTAATCAGACGAGCTGTGAAATGCATTGGGGAGTTGAATTTAAGAGACGTGTTAAAGTTTGATTTCAGTCCTACGTTTCTACTTTCTACCACACTCCACCTTTTGTTCAAGCCTTCTTGACACATGTAATATCGAAAGCTCGACTAAATAAAAACACTGGCCACTCAGCGACAACTAGCGTTAAAATGTGTTTGAACTAAAGATTTGGCCCCCTTTTGAGAACTGGTAGTGTACAAATCCTTCTTGTATATTCCTCCAAATACTAACTATAGATTTGTAGTAGTCTAACACTCCAGTATGTTTAAATACAGTTCCATGGACATAGCAGTGGTTTTCAACCTTTTCTCGTTTCGCGGTACTCGTACAGGGCAATTATTGTGTCACCTCAGATGACTCAAAATTGTCAGAATACTTGAACACCGGAATAGCCTCCAGAGCCATGTTTTCCATGGTAGAAAAACAAAACTAGCCACGCAGAAGCAGGTGTGTGGGGTTGAGAGTTGTCAGATCAGAAGAAAGTAAGATCCTGTTAATTCACGCCACCCTACACACAAAAAATAGCATATATTCATAAAAATTAATCATTGATTTCTTGGTGTACTGAAATAATTTAATCTTAGCTTTCAATGATGTCATGTGAGAAAGTACGTTCGACATTGATGAACCTTAGTGCATATAGTGAACAGACAAATTTAAAACCAAAAACTTGATACTAGGAAATGTTTTAAATTATGTTGACTCAAAAATATGTAAATTTCTTCATAGTATGGTTTATTTAAGTTATTGAATGCTTTGTTTTTCGTAGTTATGCTAAAAAGAATAACCTTCCAGGATATTTAAGTCAGAAATTAAGCTATATTGTTGTTCTTTGATTGGCAAAAGATTGGGTACATTAATTAGAAGCGATGGGAGGCCGAAAACTTTCCATAATATTTCAAAGTGGCTGAGAAAAAAAAAAAACGTTTTCAAAAGAGAAAGTATTTCATAGTATACTCTTACGAGAATCAACTTCCGAAACAGAAAACGTTTTGACCCATTATCACAGAGAAGTCACGGAATGAGAATTCACTATCTGGGAGAATTACTACATGGCCTCGTTCAAATTGAGTTAGTTGTACATACGCACAACGTTGTCGCCTTTGAGACATTATCAATACTCGTAGCGCAGTGACACGAATGCTTACAAACAGCTCCATATATCTCTACTGAAACAGTTCATTCCGCATGCGCCGTGGCACTGTTGTGCATTCTGAAGAGTTGTGATCTTGAATTTTGTATCAATGTAACACGTCACGTATAGTAATCTGCTGTCCAGATTTCATTAATTTAACATAATTCCCTGCGTAGCCTAATCGGTAGTGCGCTTGACTTCAATGCGAGCGGTCCCGGGTTCGATTCCCGATGGGGGCTCAAATATTTCGGTGTTGACCCAGCATCGTGAGGACAATTGGGGAGCTGCTGTGAATAAAAGACAGTGGCGATCACAGTGAGAGCTTCGGCTCTCCTCTCCCAACCCGTCTGGTCAGCGTGGGAGCAGTAGACCAACTCCTCCCTTCGGGGAGAGGCCTCATCCACTAGTGGATTGAATATGGCTGTGATTTATTATATATATATATATATATATATATATATA